>JAVCKZ010049981.1:0-33507 GCA_034780755.1 Lepetodrilus elevatus
TAGTTAATTTTGTTTAATACATTATATTTATTTTGTCTATGCTGCAAACAATGATGGTCGACACCTACCGAGTTTGATGAACGGCTATGCATCTGAAACAATGCATTTGTGTGGGTGTAGGAGAGGTTGACATTTGAGATCACAGTTCCCTTGCTAACAGACATGTTCTCCTCATGTTAACATTAGCGACCGGCTGCATCAATATGTATACACGTATATGCAGCCTTTTTTTCTTCTTCAAGGAATCTGTGGAAATATAATTTCTGCAGCATATGCTTAATTTGGAAGATAGCATGGGATATTTCAGTTTTAGTGTCTACATTTAATATAACTAATAATAATAATAATAATAATAATAAATATATAAGAAAGATTTAATAATAAAAATGAGAATATTAATATCAGTAGTAATGTAGTAATAACAATAACAATAATAATAATACAACAATAATGTAATAATAGTGTCTTAAAAATTATATAATGATGTAATAATAAAGTAATAAAATATAATGCACTTGTATGTTGCCTAACTTCCAACATCGACAAATTAATATTTGAAGTGTATTCAGATCAGAAAATTAATTTATGCTTACCGGTACTAGAAGTTGTGATGTCAAATCATGCCCAAGGATCGAACATTGTGGAGAAAATAATATCAACATGTCTGATGTAACAGTATCATTATTATTTAGATACATATAAGTTGTGCATGTGGGTAATGTGGTAGACCGTACAATTTCATGTTTATTTTATATTTGAATATACTGATGCTAATTACCGGTACTCGCCATTATAAAATTAATATTTGCTAAATAGCTGATTAGTCATTTTGAAAAGATCTGCTACTTCCTTCTCGTTTATTCAAGAAATGAAAATCACTGCTTCCAAAAATAGGCATGTACATCACATTATATCTGAGGACCATGATAATCACACTGAAAAGTTCATCAATATTTACATTGCATGGTGTTGCATTATTTATTACAATCAGTATACTGGTAGTTTAAAGCAGCAAGCCAAATAAATACATGGCAAAACATACGGTACACCATAGAGGTAAGGCAGCAGACAGCTAGATACTACTGGATGCTAGATACAGTCAGGGCTGATAGAGCCTGACTCACCTTTCTCTCCCTCCCCCTCCTCCCCCGCTCTCCCCTCCACCAGTACATGTAACTCTCCTAGCTTCTATGGTCAGTCAGTGAACCCTGTATCTATACCTGGAAAACCTGGAGGGGGGGTGCTGCCTGGCAAGGGGGTGGGGTAGCAAGGCAGCTCGATAATGTACTCTTCTACCGAACCATGTCTGGGTTTCACGAAAGGGTCGTACCATACCAGTATTCTGGGCCTAAATTGCAATTTACGTAATTTCCTGCTATAGTATTTAAGCTTGGCGTATCGTCTTGATTTAGGCCAGGGCATCAAAGCTCTCATTCACTATTTGAGACCATAACGCTTTCGTAAGTGCACGATCCCAACGTATAAGAGATCATTACGTGTCCTTATAGTCTCGTAGTAGATATGAGAGTTTCGAGAAACAGTACGATCCCTTTTGGGTCATGTTCCCGAAGCTATGATATAAAATATGTAATGACTTCATAAAGTTCATGGAGGAAACTTTGATTGTAAAATTTTCCTACACAAAAGCTTAGCAATGTCGTTACGTATATGATAGCTTAGAGAAGATGGCCCCTGAACCCTACCAACAGGGTGCTTCTTCCATGAACCCTACAAGCAGGGTGCTTAGCAATCACGGTATCAGTCACGCTGAGTTTGAGACTGCAACAAAACTGTTGGCTGGCTATCTTATCCATTTCTTTCTGGAGTTTCTGTGGACAACGTGCCTATTGTCTTCTACAACATACGGTACTGGTTTAGAATTGGAAAATAATTTTATTTGTTTTGGTGCCAATGTTTTTATAAGACGTCCAGGGTGGTGGAGTCTTAGAAACCCGGGATAATTTGGGGACGGAGATAAACCCACAGAGAGGCACCGATAAATTTGGATAACGGAGAAAATGATGTGGAGGATTCTGACCCACATGCAGCCTGTTTACTGAATTAGCCTGTGGCTGGTCAGTATGCTGGGGGAGAGGAGGGAGCCCCTGGGGGTGGGGGGAGGGAGGGTGTCTAAGATAGCAATCTGGGGCTATTTCTGGAGCACTGGGGGTAATGGAATCTGCACCAGAGACAGGTGCTGGGAGCCGCGCCGGACCTCAATCACTGCAGTAGAGAGCTCCGCCAGGAATGCTGCTGCTCATTTCTCAGACATATCCCCGTGTTATCATTCTCAGAATAGAGACCCACTGTGTCATCCGAGATCAAATTTGGTTCAATCTGGTACGAGGAAGAAACATCTGCAGAGCTGTCTGCGGTTATGATGTTGAAACTTTCAATGTGATCGGTAGTTTAGACGGCATGAAAAACGTTCGTTTGATCTCATTTGTATCGAGAAACTGTCTGACAAATTTGATAAATTAGTGAAATCTTAGACTCTGTGTTACATTGCAATACTAGATACCTAATCTCTTCTTTTTTTTAAGTTTAAAAAAAAAATCTTTTAATTCTGACCCGCGTTCAAGAATATTTCATTTATATCATGTCTTTAATTGCCCTATTTCAACAACAAAATTAATTTTTCAATTAACATTACATCAGTGAAAAATATTCTTAGAAGTCTCATATATTGATTGTGACCTTCCAACTAACTTCAGTGTAATATAGACAGCAGCTGAAAGTGGAATATAATATGCATGCTAGTTTGATATCTTAGGAATTCAGCCACGTTCTGAAATATGTTTCTTTATGAGTGTGTTTGCTGCTCTATATTGACAATGACAAACACAGTACATATGTATTTTATTACTGTGTGTCGTAAACATGTCATAAGTAGGTACCGTGAACTTGTAACTAGTACTAGTATATGTCTTCATAACCTGCTTGCTTGCTTATGTCACATTGGTCAGTACTTATTGCACCTTGATTATGCATTGTCTCTGACATATTTTACAATTTATAGATTTAAGAGATTATATTTGTAGTATGACAATTCATATTTTTTAAATTGTAATTATTGCAAGTCATTTTCGAATATAATACTTCCCTGTTTGAATTTATCAGTTTTTAACTGCCGACGTGTATATGCGACTTTATCTTTTACTGCCGACATGTGTGACATTATCAGTTGTAAAAGTACATTGGACTCACAAGTCCCACTGTTATTGATACTTAATATTGTAATGGGTGTACGTAGTGTTTCATTTGTTGAGGTCTATGTTCTGTTAGCATGCATCTGTCGAAATGCTGGGTTTCCGTAATTAGTATTTTTACAGTTTGTATTTTAGAGCTGTCGACTGCTAATGATGTAGGACTGACAACTTGTTATGACAGTTTCCTGTGGGAAAACAGCATCAAACCAAGGCTGGCTTGCTCTATTGACATTTCACAGCCAATTTTGTTTTCACAAATTAATAATTATTTATGGTGTTTTGTAGGTTTTTACAGATTCTGACGCAATCATTACCGGGTACTATACTGGTATTTAAAAAAATTAGTATAAACATAAAATATGTGTGTACTATTCTAGAGTTCAATGATTGTTTACCTGCTATGTGAATATTATTTCTGAACATATATTTATCTTATAATAATAATAATAAAAATAATATCAAACAATAGTAATAATAATATCAAATATAATATATTGTATTGCTAATTTGTAAAAATGCATAAAATTCACTTGTCTAGTATTAAATATTCAAAATAATTTTCTTCGTGATAAAATATAATTTTAAGAAACCAGGGATGCTATGTGAGGAAATTATTACGTAGAATGTCTTACGTTGGTCTTCATTGTTTACATTCGTCACCATATGGCTTTCAGTTTGCATCACCTCCGTGTAATTAGTACGTTGATGTACGTAAGCTATCACAGGCTGGATTTATGTTAGCTATCGTGGTCTAACTTTGATGGAAGTTTATCTTGGAAAGAAAAGAACAAAGAGAATGCTTCAGATCTCAAACAGATGTTGAGCAATGAATAAAAAATAAGTGAGCTCGTTCATTTTATTATTGTTGGCTGGCACTCAGAATCTGTTCCTAGACACTGATGATGTTGTTAGAGGAAGTCATGCCTTGCTTGTTCAAATTTGATATTAAAACATTAACTATGATACAATTACATTTTAGAGATGCATAGGAATTTAACAACAACAACAAACATGTATTAATTGAAGAAGTTTTTTTCTTTAAAATATTTTTTAACAGGGCATTTCATGTTTTCAAAACATACATGCTGTTTCCAACGTAAAGAGATAGTAGAAACTAAGCTAATTACTAACACGATTCCTCAGGGTTTTTCTACCACTTGGCACACTCTGTGTGTTTGGGACAGTCTGCCAAGTCTGAACATCACAGCGTATTGGCGGAACGACTTGTTTTGACCAAGATTTTCTAATCAAGTGTTTTCGAGTCGAAATTTTCAAATCAATCTTGTTTAACGTTTCCAGTTCCAGGTGTGCCATGTTTTTGTTAACCCTTCTACTGCTGGGTTAGTCATCAAGATTTCTATTGGGGAATGTCTGGTTACCTGTAGGAGTGGCAAGGTTAATGTCCTCGGCTGGTATGAAGGTTCTGGGTTTGTACCAAGGGTTGTGATCCAGTGGCTGTTAGTATCAGTGATGGTTTTATTACCACCAGGGCTGCCAGACTGTGTGGAGACTGGTGTGGTGCTGGTGGTCTTGCAGTCCGTTCATTAACACCCCACACCTGTGGCAGTGTGGACCTAGCCACGAGGTTACCAAACAAGTAGTGATATTAGTGAAAGAATCTAGAAAGCGATTCTAAACCCCAATTCAAAAACAAAAACAAACAAAACAAAACAAAATTTCTTGAGTGTGACTTCATGCTCAACTCAATGTTATATTCAACCAAATAAACATGGTTGCTAATTGTACCACTTGGTAGCTAATTGAGCCACATGGTTGATAGTTGAGCCATGTGGTTGATAGTTGAGCCATGTGGTTGATAGTTGAGCCATGTGGTATGTGGTTGATAGTTGAGCCACATTATTGATAGTTGAGCCATGTGGTTGATAGTTGACCATGTGGTTGATAGTTGAACCATGTGTTTGATAGTTGAGCCACTTGGTTGATAGTTGAGCCATGTGGTTGATAGTGGAGCCACATTATTGATAGTTGAGCCACATGGTTGATAGTTGACCCATGTGGTTGATAGTTGAACCATGTGGTTGATAGTTGACCCATGTGGTTAATAGTTGAACCATGTGGTTGATAGTTGAGCCACATGGTTGATAGTTGAGCCATTTGGTTGTTAATTGTTATGTCACATGGTTGCCTGTTGCGCCACTTTTGTGTGGTGAGGTTACTAGATGTGTGACAAGGTTACTAGATGTGTGACAAGGTTACTAGATGTGTGACAAGGTTACTAGATGTGTGACATGATTGACACAGTAACAAGTTGATTCACATGGACGCATGCTATTTCACAGTGTTGCCATCGCAGGTGAACTAGGAACGTTTTTGAGATTTTCTACAAAGACATAAAAGCTGAACATCTCCCAAATACCGGCGGGATGGAAGTTCACAAGTCAATCAGATAAAAATGATTTCCCACGAGCTGAACAGTGTGAGGCTGAGAGTGAGAGGAGCTGTGAGGCAGGTGGTGTGTTCAGACAGCCCGGCTCTGTAAACTAGGCAATAAACATAACAAAAAATACACCCTGATGATTTCCATCTGGCACAGAATCCTCTTATTCGGGCTAAATTAGCCATGCTGTCTATATTTAGTCACAATATTCGAGGTTGATGTGTAATATATGCCAGGGTTTGAGTTTTGAATGTTCACTAGTCCCTGACTGGTTATGGTTTCATTTACGAGGGATTTAAAGTTTTATTATCGTCCCCGTGAGAATATTTCGTCAATTTGTGACAATTTCATTGATGAAGACGAAAGTGATTCAGGAAAATAATAAAAAACAATCTTATGATAATGGAGTTAGTTGAGCATGCAATGGAGTTGTAGGACAAGGTCATTCATGTCTTGATCTATGAATTGGATGTCAACATTTTATTGAATTTATTAACGCGACATTGTAGGGTCCTGAGAGATGCTATACTTCATCCTATGCTTAATTTATTTTTAGAAGAAATATTATGATAAATAGTAGAATAATGACAAGCTTTGATAGAAGTGAAAGAATCCTGAAATCAACTCTAAACCCCAATTTAAATGAAACAACAACAAAAAACAAGAATTGTGATTATATGGAATATTTATATAATATTATTCGCTGATCACGAACTTGTCACTACAAATGTATTGCACCGTTAAAATTTAAATACAAAATAATCAGAGGTCAGAGGTCATGAAGCAAGGTTGTACCTGAACTCTTCCGTTTACATCAGCACTCCGCCATCCTGGACTAGGGAGTAATCTAGCGGTGCCTATAATTCAAATCTCATGTGTGTATGGATTACTGACATTTCAGTGCAGGGTTGGTGGGGAAATAGTTTGGTATTGCTCAATGCGGCAAGCACATGCGCTTTTCATCAGCATCACTCTCAGGTAGCAGGAGGAGAGGAAGTGTAGCCAATCACATTCCAATAAGTCGTGTATCGATATCAACATTTTGACAGTTTACAGGTGAAATCTTATTGGAAAGTTTGTCGCGTGTGTGAAATATTCCGGCTGCGACGTAAAGCAAATAATTAATTAATTACTGAAAATTTGTAGGTAAATTAACTGACTAACTTGGCCACTTGTTGATCATTCTTCTGAACTTGTGTTGGAAACATTGGTAAAAGTTCATAAAATTTATATTTTAGTAATTTTAGTGAATTTATTACCGTATGTAAAATATTTATGATATTATAAATATAATGTCTATTAATCTTCTCTGTGCTAACACATGCACAAACACACACATATATAAACACATACACACACACATATGTGCGTGCGAACACACACACACACATATACACACACACGCACGCATGCATTCACGCACACGCAAACAAAATGCTCTCTACTTCATTTTAAAAATCTAAGTATTTATGCATAGGACATATTTTAATCCGCATTATGTTCATAAATAATCCCTACAGGAATTTGTACTTATATTCATATCATGTCCTGATGGTCTGTTATTCGAGAGACTCTACTTTTTAAGTGGTGTCGGGGGATATCTAATGTGGACATGATCAAATGGGTAAGTTTACAGAAGTGTGCCCCATTGAATGATCAGAGATTAGGCACGATTGACCCAGTTATGAACTCCCGTCCCCAGTACCCGAGACTATATCATGTATGTACGTGATAAGTGAAGTAGGTATACATCAGCCGTCGATGATCGATATCAGCTTCACCTTTATAGTGAAAGCGATCCCATATCGAATTTAAAGGAGTGGTAGATCAACCCACAAGATCTCATTGTAAAGTTTCTGATAACACATGCTCCGACTGTCGGATATTTCGAATATCTCTCACACTCTACCACACGCTACATGCCATGTTTATCAGATTAATGTAAAGTTTGCTGAAATATGTTGACTTTTTTTCCCCAAATGTTTTATGCGTAATAACGAGGGCTGACGGGATAGTAAAAGTCTGTGGTGGTATACTGAGGTTAGTTTACATCAGTACATTTGGTAGACTCCCAGTTGTGATGTATGTCACTCAGATGTAAGTGTCGGGTTCATAAAACCAGGATCCATAACACAGCATAGTTGTGTAATTTAGTTTTCCAGATACAGTTTTCATTGAAGTGTTTTTCGCAAGGCATTCAGTGTTTTTGCTCCTGGCGTCGCTGAAGAAGTAGGGGGATGGGTATATAGAGGATTCACTTGGTGCTGGCTTCTAGTGCCTATCCAAAAGGGTGTCTGCTGCCTGATGTCAGATTGGAAGAGCAAAAGGCTGTAGGATATCAATTATCTGGACCGGTCCATTTTACAATTCAGCCAGAGGGGTGGGGGGTGTCGGGCGACTATCTACCAACAAGGTGTATACATGATAGGGGGCTACCCAAACTACTGGGCTGGAAAGACGATTTGATCCAGGGCCAAGGTATTGTGAAGATTAGATTTCAGCAGATTCTGCTGTCAGTTGTGTGTTGGGCGAGATGTTGGCAGGTTCATGACTAACTAACTGGACTCTCCCACTCTACCTTGGGTTTGTGAGTAGGCTCTGTAGTAAACTTCTCTGCTGGGGAGAGAAGATTTGTTGACGTCTGTTGGAACAGGCTTTTCCCTCCCTGCGTTCCCCCCACCACCCCCCTGCTCTCTTCCGAGTTAACCATCGGCAGTGCAAGCTGTTCCAGTGTTCTGAATCCCTCCCACTGATGTTCCACCACAATTGTCTCTCTGACGTCTGCTGGCTGTATAGCCATTACCAGCAGCCATTACCGACTTTGAAGTCTGCTCAATAGGACCGGTGTACTCGGAACTGTGTTAATTCCTTCGTTTTCCCCCCGCTACTTTTCTCCCTCAAGTTTTCTCCGACATGTTATCTTCGAGGAGCCGAGGAGTACTTCCTGTGTGTACGGCCATGGATACCTTCGCCACTTTTGGTTGAAAGAAGAAAAAGAAAAACACGACAACAACAACAATCTTTCATGTGGGATTATTACCGTTGGTTCTCTTTACCCCAAAGTCTTTCAAAAGTTTCCGAGGAGGAATTTCGGTGAATTTTTCTTTGTTTCTTTCTCTGTGATCGCGATGTCGTACGGATCGTACCGGTACGGGCTGGGACTGCCAAGCAGCAGCCTGAGTGGACTGTCCAGTTACAGCAGCTCTCCCTTCTCCAGCTCCAGCTACAGCTCCAGCTCCACCCCGGGCTACTCCACCGGCCTCTACGGCAGCTCCTACGGGAGCTCGTACTCCAGTCCCTTCAGTTCAGGCCTCGGGTCCAGTTCGGGGCTCGGAAGCTCAGGACTAGGGAGCTCAGGACTAGGGAGCTCGGGACTCGGTAGCTCAGGACTGGGAAGCTCGGGACTGGGGTCCAGTTCGGGGCTGGGGAGCTCGGGGTTGGGGTCCAGTTCGGGACTTGTATCGGGCCTGGGGTCCACGTCGGGTCTGGGGTCCAGCTCTGGGATCGGGTCCAGTTCTGGGATCGGGTCCGGGTACAGCTCCCGGTCCGGGTCCACAAGCTCACTGCCCGGACTAGCAGGGACCAGCTACAGCTCAGGGATTACCTCCTCTTTAGGGGTTAGTTGAAACCAAATTACGGTATTGTATGTGGAAGATTTATGGAGAATGATGATATCATACTAAATGGGAGATTTGTCAAAATGGTTGGTAATTTTACAGCTTCTTTGAGCCAATATCTGTCTGCTCTATGTAAAACCACAACTTATTTATATCCAGTATTTAAAGAAAACTATTTAAAGTAATTATCCATAAAATTTAATGTTGCTGATTACATGTGACATTTATAGCACCTACAAGTAGATAGGGGTAAATGTGTTCTGGAGATGGTGGATTTACGATTGGTCGTGGAAACTGTAGAAACGTCTGGGTGAACAACCTCTCTCAGTCTGGTTGTCAACATGACCAGTGAGGCTGAGTATCACATAGTCATGTTGCTGTACACGCTTAAGTGCACAATACATGTCGGGACCGACACCGAGATGACAGGGAGGTGTAATGGAGGCGGCCCTCGAGGTCACCTCTCCTCCCGTGAGTGTCGGGCTTTTGGTGTACTGCAATTAATGTCAAGACTAATGAAAATTGATACTGTCTGCAACATATTTTCGCAGGTCTTGTTGGATTAGGTATTTTGGATGAGATGTTATTATTAGGACAAATAGTTATAGGCAGGTAGTATGTTTGTAATTTGCTCAAAATGACTTTAACAATTAGGAGGAACAGTTGAAGCTCTTACAATTATAAGTTTGATACATTAAACAGATTTATGGCTGTAATAAAGTAATATGTTTACTGTCATGTTGGAAACCTACACTGTCACTTGAACACTGATACAGCAGACTGCACAATCCCAGGTTTTTTTCTGTGCATAACTTGCATTCAGAACATTTACACAATATCACGTTTTGTCCTTGCATGTATAGATATTAACGCTTGCATTCTCGCATTTTATCTGTGCATATGTCGCTTCATCGTTTGCATTCAGAACAAATTACACTAGTCATCAAAAACTGTTTATGTTTTAATCAGATTATTTTGGGCATGTTTTTCATGCTGCCTTTTATTTTAGCCCATTCATATTGCATAATTAAATAAATCATCGTCGCATATTGGTGAAAGATTTCCGATGTGACGTAAAACAATAATTCACTCACTTACTCACACTTTTGCCGGGCTTTATGTGCCCTAAGCCATGCTTTATATGACATTGTGCTTCAAGCATGTATTATCTGGACATTATATGGATTTAGGGGTGTGATTTAACTTTCAACAGTTTAATTAATAACAAATGTTCAACTAAGCCACACTATTGTCAAGAAATCAAACCAGACACACAATACTAGTCAATAGTGGATTTAGCTACGATGAAGTGATCAAAATTAGCATTAGCCCGGGCCATTTCTCAAAATGCTAAAGGTATCCTAATAAGGACTAGTAGATATTCATAACATTTCTTATTTGTATCACTATTCGGGCTAGTAATAGGTTTAAAAGTTAGTTTCTATCTCTGACCATGTATGACCACAAATTCAGGTTGATCTAATGTAATCTTTAATTATTAGAACATAAATTATCAAAGAAGCCAGAATTATTGTTTTTTAATTCATCGCTATTAATCAAGAAATAGCCAAATTTGTCAATTACTCTGGATAATATAATTCATTCTTTGGACCAGGAAGTACGTAGATACTAGCCATGATTGTGCGAGACTGAGATCGGATTTTTCTTTTCTCAAAAGATGACGCCGTCTATTACTATAGTCGACCCCCTTCTTCAATCTTTATTTCTGAGTACCTAAACCTCGACATATCCACGAGTATATACGGTACTTTGCTTTAATAAAATATTTTATTGTAGATAACATGATAACACCTCAACACTACTGTCTGTTTTCAGCATGTTGGCACAACATAGTGATAACAATATCATACACTTTTATCACACATACCCAGGTTGTTTATCTTCTTCTTTTTTTAAAAAGTATTTTCTGGAAGAGGAAAGAAAACAAATTACTTCTAGGTTATCTTTCTTTCTGGAAATTCTGTTGTATCAAAGAATTCCATGATTACAACACCAATGGTGTGTTTCACGAAAGGAGTGTATATTTACACAGGACGAAAATGACGTAATACAATCAACGTAAATGACGTAATACAAGCAAATTCACGTCATTTGCGTCTGGCGTAAATATACACCCCTTTCGTGAAACACACCCCATATTTCTATTTTCGTGAATTCATTCATTGATAAAATTAATTGAAGCGGTATCCCCTAAATTGCTGATTAATGTTCTGATCAACTATCTTCGCTGTAAGTTCGTAACATTGGCGTCATTATCGCTTTCCAGCATGATTCATGACAACGCTTAATAACATGGAAACGAGACCTGGATGAAAGTGCTTGGCACGTTTCCCCTACTCAACATTTTAACCCAATGACACATGGAGGTTGAGAAATGGCCAGATTACTGCAGTATTTATAGAAACAAACCGCATGTTATTATTTTAGCATACACCTCCAGTGACAGTTGTAAACAAACCCTCCCCTCTGAGAAGGTGCATCATCGTAGTTAGACATCGCGGTTGGACGTAGTTAGACATCGCGGTTGGAGGTAGCCTCTTTCCGATGTGTCAGGAATTGGTTTTATCACAACAGCTCGCATTCTAGTCAGACTTTGCTTATCAAGTGTTAGGTTTTTAAATAGTCGCAGGCAGAAAAATAAATTTTTCATTTTTTTTGCTGTGGGATTTTGAGTGAGATATGTATAGTCTCATTGACAGACAGAGAGATCTGTTTCTTACAAGTATATCTTTAATTAGACCACCCACCCATCCATGTATACTTACTGTTTACATTTTACTTTCCAATTGAAGTATCCAGAAACATCGGTATTACGAATATATCTAAAATATTTAGGAACGATGTTTGTTTTCTAGGATAAACAACTTCTAGATTTGCTCCAATATATTTTTATGTAGACATGTATCCAGTGCAGATGTTCAGTGGAAACGTAAATTGAACGTTTTCAGAGTTGCATTCCAGTGTTTGTTAGTACGGTGGTAACAAGCGGGCTAGTCATATTTCAGCCACTTATCATTCTCTGCTACAGATTCCGAATATCCATAGGATTCATCGAAAATAATTTTACAACTTGCCGCTTGTAAAGTGCCACAGTCTCAGAGTTAGTCATTACTAAGGAATTTGGCAGGCATTCTCAGAGATTTACTGAGAAGACTTTTGCAGCGAGAAGATTTTGCCGCGTTGGATTGGATTTCGCTATTTTGAAAGTAACATGTAGTTATTTACAGCAACCTTTTACCTATATTCTGATGTATGTGCCTGAGTGAATTGCTGGGCCAGCCTTATGGGTTTCTCTTTTCAACGAATCCCCAAGATAACCATTATTCTACAACATTAATGTGGCTCCTTTTTAGAAGTCAAATAAACACGGGAAGTTGGGGGAAACTTATGAGCCGTGGAGAGAGATGTGAGAAGTGGGGTACGAAGTGTATAAATAGTTGTCTGGTATAATAGAGAGAAAGCTTTGGGTGTGTGTCTGTAAGTAATACAAGGCAACGGCAAATATGATTGTAAGTTTACACGAGCTGACTATGTCAAGAGGTTGTTTGCTCAGCAGTTCATGGTAGACAGTTACTGAGCCTTCCACTTTTAAATGTCTACGTTATGAGTTTGAGCAAACTTTGAAATTTTATTGCTAACTCTGTAGGCAAATAATGAAAAACTAATTAACTTTAGAGAGAGAATTACCTGTATGACGAAAAGTATTTTTTAATTCAAACTATGAGTTTGTGTGGGTTAATTCAGTTTCTAATTACCGTAGTGTGCCAGAATTCAAAACCAGATGTTTTTATTTTTTCCTCCTACTTTAGATGACTAGCAATGATGTATTGATATGTATCTCTAAAATAGGACGAATATTTTGTTGTACTCATATCTACATATGGGTGAAAGATTCCCGCTACGACGTAAAACAATAACTCGCTCACTCTCCTGTAAAACACATTTACTTTCCCAATCCAAGACTGGTTTGTTAGTCAATAGATGCATGTACCTAAATACACTCGGATGTTGAGATCATCACTAGCAGATTCTCTGTTGACAAGTTGAGACGGATCTTCTCACATTGCGTCCGACACACTGTCAGAAGATCCGACACATTGTCAGACCGGTATTGCAGTGCAGATGGTAAACACACAATTACAGATAAACTCGCGGCATAGCAAGTTTCCATGCAAAACTAATTTGCTGTAATCATTCAGTGACATGATTTCCATACATACTCCATTGAACTATTCGACAGAGGGGACACATTTATGCATTAACCCTCTCCCTGCTGAAGGCGAGTTAACTTGCCCGATCATATGCAGAAATAGAACACTTTGATTTTATTCAGCAGGGAGATGGTTAACAATCTCTTATACAAGCGATTTGACACATATAACCTTCGTTGATAATTCCTGCATTATCTGTATCACATTCTAAGATATTTCCAAAGCCCATTTGCTCAAATACTATTGATCTATCAGTGAGACTTGCATAGCACTGTTCAACTAAAGGTCTCACCTTCATGCACTTCTTCACCATCAAGGCGACTGACTGGGAGAAAAAGGTGGCCATCTGTACTAGATCCTACTGGATCCTGGTGAATGAAGTCGGGTTCAACCCTCATGACATCATCTTTGACCCCAACATCCTGACCATTGCTACTGGCATCGATGAACACAACATGTACGGCGTGGACTTCATCAAAGCCATCAAGGTCATCAAGGTGTGCAATGTCGATGTGCAGGGCTGAAGTGTAGGGTATACTTGGATGAAGTGTTGGGTATACAGGGCTGAAAGGGCTGAAGTGTTGGGTATGCAGGGCTGAAGTGTTGGGTATGCAGGGCTGAAGTGTTGGGTATACAGGGCTGAAGTATTGGGTTATACTTGGATGAAGTGTTGGGTATACAGGGCTGAAAGGGCTGAAGTGTTGGGTATGCAGGGCTTAAGTGTTGGGTTATACTTGGATGAAGTGTTGGGTATACAGAGCTGAAAGGGCTGAAGTGTTGGGTATACAGGGCTGAAGTGTTGGGTTATACTTGGATGAAGTGTTGGGTATACAGGGCTGAAAGGGCTGAAGTGTTTGGTATGCAGGGCTGAAGTGTTGGGTATGCTGGGATGAAGTGTTGGGTATACTGGGGAGAAGGGTTGGATGTGCTAGGGTAAAAGGGTGGGTATGAAAGGCTGAAGTGTTGGGTATTCTTAGGTGAGGTGTTGGGTATGCAGGGGTGAAGTGTTGGGTATGCAGGGGTAAAGTGTTGGGTATGCAGGGGTGAAGTGTTGGGTTTGCTGGGGTGAAGGGTTTGGTATGCTGTGGCGAAAAGTTAGGTATTATGGAGTGTTAGATATGCTAGAGTTAGATGAAGGGTGAGCAGAATGGCAGGGTGGAAGTGGATGTTCCTACTGTAAAACCTGTGCATTCTTCAATTTCAGCAAACTTTACCCGGAGCTCGAGTGAGTGGAGGAGTGTCCAACTTTTCGTTCTCGTTCCGCGGCAAGGAGGCCATCAGAGAAGCCATGCACAGCGTATTCCTGTACCACGCCATCGAGGTCAGTACTTCCTGTACCACGCCATCGAGGTCAGTACTTCCTGGTGTTAGACACTTCATGATGTTAGTATATAAAGGGGCGGGTAGTAGTGCAATGATAGAACGTTGGACTTCTGAGCCGAAGACCTGGGTTCAAATCCCATCCCGAGAACCCAGCTTCACTGTTCGCGAAAGTTACCTTTCTGATGTGATATTTATAGTATGCGCTGTCTGTACCATGGCTGCTTTCCTCCTGTCCTTAAATTACAATCAATTATAAAAGTGAGAAAAAAACTTGAACACAGTTCTAAACCACAATTTGAAATAAAAATAAAAATAAAAATATAATTTAGATCTATGCATGTAAGAAACTTACTTTTGATGAATATATTTGCCTTGCATATGGGAACTATATCTGAATACTGTCTGTGTGTGTCCACTACAGGCTGGTATGGACATGGGCATAGTTAACGCAGGCTGTCTACCGCTGTACGACGACATCGACAAGCCGCTGCTGGAGTTGTGCGAGAACCTGCTGTGGAACCGAGATCCTGACGGCACTGAGAAACTTCTCGCATACGCCGAGGTCCGTTTAATATTCATTTTCCATGGGTTTTGCATAAATCTCATGATTTATTCGTCCAGGCAACGATATTTTACGAAACGTTTTTTAAGCATGATTTTACAAATGAGTTCACAAATCCCTATATATAAAAGCTCAAACTCAAATTTTATATGAGGATTTCTGAACAAAACTTTGTTGAGTTATGTACTCAAAAAGGTTTCGTAATCTTGAGGCCAGTTTTAATAACTATTAATTCTAATGAGAGTGCTTGATGTATATTTCTTATACAGTGCTATTATGGTCACTTACCAGGCATTTCAGACCATAAACTTCTATGAGTGAGTGAATTATTGTTTTATGTCACGGTGGGGAATCGTTCACCCATATATGCTTCTGTTTATATGACTGGTGTTGGAGTGCAGTGATGTTGATGAAGTAGTTGCTGTTGTAGACGATGGGGAAGGATGCGAAGAAGGCGGTGGTCAGTGATGAGTGGCGAGGGCTATCTGTGCAGGATAGACTCGGCTACGCACTGGTGAAGGTCAGTTCAAGGTCATCCCATGCTGGGGGTGATCACATTACCAGCCTATTATATATTTTATATCTATAATGGTAATTTATTTGTTAGTGCTGCTGCCAAGCAAGTACATTTTGTAGATTGAGATAAATGTAATTTGTTAACATGCTGACACATTGATCCTTTGTGAAACAAGTTTGTACCCTAGAGATACAAATCGTACTCAGAAAAGTTCCATAATATCGGGGTCAGGTCCAGAGATTACGCAACTTTTTGCGAATGATTTCATACTCAAACTCAAATTTTGTATTCGATTTGTGCTTTGAGTTGAGCATGAAATCATACTCAAAAAGGTTTCATGATCTCGGGACCATAAATAAGTGAAATGGCTGCCATATCAAGATTATTATTATGATTATTATTATTAATAATTATTATTTAAATTAGCTATTGATAGGTGTCAAGTTCTTTGGGTCTGTCAGGACTATCAGACATGATTTGATTCAAAGTATTGACAAGTATACGTTCTCATAAATTGTATTTGGTTCAGGGTATCGACAAGTACATTGTTGAAGACGTAGAAGAAGCTCGGTGCGACAAGGAGAAATACCCACGGACCCTGAATGTCATCGAAAAGCCGTTAATGAAGGTATGAACACCACTGAGTCAATAAAGGTATTAACACCACTGGGTCAATGAAGGTATGAACACCACTGGGTCAATGAAGGTGTGAACACCACTGGGTCAATGAAGGTATGAACACCACTGGGTCAATGAAGGTATGAACACCACTGGGTCAATGCAGGTATGAACACCACTGGGTCAATGAAGGTATGAACACCACTGGGTCAATGAAGGTATGAACACCACTGGGTCAATGAAGGTATGAACACCACTGGGTCAATATGATTCACAGACAGTTCACACATGAAAGTTCATGTATCAGTAGACATTATTCACCAGTCAAAATTAATATACAATAGTCCTGAATTAACACTTGCAATGCACAATTAAAGGCATGCACTGGGAAAGCTTTTTGGCCCAAGTTTAAAACTGAGGTGCTTTTTTCTGTGGACACAGAGCATACCTGATGTGATTGCTGCACAATATAAATACATACATTATTATTATTGTTATACAGTTTTCAGATTATAACTGATTTTAATTAATATTTTAAATATCGAGAAATGCAAATTGTTGAAACTCGGATATTTTAGTAACTTAAGTTTGTTTCGAAAAGATCAGGCACATATTTATCTATCAATAATGCAATTAATCAATCAATCTAATTAAAATCAGATATGAAACTTGCGCCCAGATATTTGGACATCGCTACGTTTCCAAAAGAATGTCAAAATGTTTAAGGAAGGAATTAAACGAGATCTGATTGTAATTAGATTGTATTTAAATGTATGTAAAGTGTAATTTCTTTGTCAGGGTATGAGCACTGTTGGAGACCTGTTCGGAGCTGGTAAGATGTTCTTGCCGCAAGTGATCAAATCTGCACGGGTCATGAAGAAGGCTGTAGCTCACCTTATCCCATTCATGGAAGTGGAAAGGGCGGCTAATCTAAAAAATTCTGATGCAGTGTATGAATTGGTGAGTCTGCTTTGACTAGGATAGATGTTGCTAATTCTGACCACTTTTGTATACATCTACACACATTAAAATAACAATTGGCTAATGTATATGTCAATATAATAATCCAACTTAGTTACGTAAACCTCAATGCATACTTTTCAGGCCAGTGCTTACGTGGGGACCGTCGTCCTGGCAACTGTGAAGGGCGATGTCCATGATATTGGAAAGAACATTGTTGGAGTTGTTCTCGGCTGCAACAATTTCAAGTGAGTGGTCGTATTTTTATAATATCCAGTATTTCCGTTTCTTTTTTTTTAATTGGGGTTTAGAGTCACTTTCTATATTATTTCACTAATATCAGTTAAATATCAGTTTAATATAGTAATAATGTTAAACATTTATTTTATGTCAATGATTTTTCTCACATCGAGTAGTAAAAATGAAAGTGATTGCTTACAAGTTATTGTAACTTAATTAACAACAACTCCAAGTTGAAGTTATCTCCCCTTTACAGTGTCATTGACCTTGGAGTGATGACGCCGTGTGAGAAGATCCTTGAGACAGCCATTCAGGAGAAAGCAGGTTAGAACTTCTTTCTTTTTTAAAATTAAAATAACAAAAATTAATGGTTTACGACAAGACTTTTTTTTTACAAATCTTTGGAAAATAAATGTCAGATGATTGTGATTGGTCGGCAGATATCATCGGGCTGTCTGGCCTGATTACTCCATCATTGGACGAGATGATTCACGTTGCCAAGGAGATGGAGAGAATAGGAATGAAGATGCCGCTGCTGATTGGAGGAGCCACCACTTCCAAGTAAGGGGAGATAATACACATCCATAAACATAGATGTTTTTGCACATGAGGTCTCATAAATGATTCATCATTTCTTGGAAAATATAAACCGTAATCTGGCTGTGAATTGTTTGAATGGATATGGCGCGGTATAAATGGCCATTATTATTATTATTATTTACATGTATCGTGACGACTGGTTTCTCTTGTAGGCAACACACGGCTGTGAAGATTGCTCCTCGCTACCACAACCCTACCATCCATGTACTGGATGCCTCCAAGAGTGTGGTCGTGGTATGTACACGCAGTGTTAGAAATTCATAAAATAATAGGGGGTCATTTTCCATAATGGTGGTCAAATCTGTAGATCTGTAGAGTCCCATAGATACCTTTAACATTGCAGATTTTCAAATGAACCCCCGAACCACCTCTATTTCGAACACTGTACTGTACACTGTAATGTATCCCTTTAGTGATGAAGTAAGATGTGGGCTTCTATAGAAGTCCTGGAATGTTAAGACTGCTGTTCCGAAATGGTGGTGAAGTCAACATTAGAAAGTTTAGGAGACCCAACATCCATATCTGTAGAAGTTAGCTGAAATGTTTGAACTGTACAATTTGTTGATCACAGGTTTACTGTAACATCATGTGCTAACGATGTTGCAGGTTTCAGATCTGAAATAATGGTATGATCAAAATTATATTGATAGTCACTTTACACCAAAACAACAAACAATACCGTAATGCTTGATTTTAATTACAGGAAATATATAGTTTAATTGAATGTAATTATTTGTATGACTAATTATTCAATGTTTTCCGTCATGCAGTGTTCAACATTGTTGAATGGGATGGAATTTGAGGATTACGTTGAAGATATTGGAGAAGAGTATGAAGAAATCAGAATAGACCATTACGATTCACTCAAGGTAACATGGATTCCTCATTTACTGTGACCGTACATTTATGATGACCTCACATTTACCATTAATAGTGACCTCAGGATTACCTTGACCTAACCTTTATCCTGACCTCACATTTATATTGACCTAACATTTACCATGACATCACATTTACCATGACCTTAAATTTACCTTGACCTTACATTTATCATGACCTCATATTTTACCTTGACCTCACATTTACCTTGACCTCATTTGACAGGAGAGGAAGTACTTGCAGTTGGACAAGGCTCGAGAAAAGGCCATGAAAGCTGATTGGTTGACTGACATCAAACCAAGTCAGTATAATCAGTTACATTTAATATAAGCTTTTCACCTTGATTACCAATCCTTATTCATTTTTTGAATACAAATATTTTAAAATCATTTCATTTAATATTCAATAAGCTTATGGTAACCATCTTAAATAAATATATATTGTCATTCAAAAGCTTCAACATCATGAAAATAAAGTTTGAAAAGAAAATCATCAATACGCTATAACAAATAGTTATGGAAAATGCTTTTATTTGGGGGCATGTTTACCAAATATGCACATAACATTTATTGCACATTTTCTACTTTTGACAGTTCAACCAACATTCTTTGGAATAAAGAAGTTCATGGACTACGATTTAGAACGCCTAGTGCCCTACATTGACTGGAAGCCGTTCTTCGATGTGTGGCAGCTACGTGGCAAATATCCAAACAGAGGCTATCCCAAGATATTCAACGATAAGGATGTCGGTGAGCTGAAATTGAGAGCCAAAAAATATCCATGAAAAGAAATATGCCAAACTATTTATAATTACTAAATGAGACAAGATGGCAATGTAGATATCATCCTTGGTCTGTCAGTACCAGCCGGTGCTCGCAGGTTTACTGCAACTTTCAGTGCTGTAAATGTTGCGGGTTTCCTCCTGCCGTAAGCCGACAAGTCGTGATATTAATAAAAGAATCTAGAAAGTGACTCTAAACCCCAATTTAAAAAAAATAAAGAAAAAGAAAAAAGACAAGATATATAAAATAAAAATGTCATGATTTCACGCGTATCCATTCTCCAGGTGAAGAAGCCAAGAAGTTGTTTAACGATGCTAAGACCATGCTGAATAAGCTGATTAAAGACAAGTCACTGACGGCCAAGGGTGTGATCGCCTTCTACCGCGCCAACAGTTCCGGCGACGACATCGAGGTGTTTGACGACAACGGAGACAAGATAGAGACACTGTATGGCCTCCGACAACAGGTAGAGATCAGGATATCGTTTCACGAAGCTGTTATATCCACCTTTGGCTCATTTGATAGAGCGTTGGACTCGCAATCCAGCAACTCTGGTTTGAATCCAAAGATCAACATGATTATGTTACACGCACATTGGCTGATTTAGTCAGTGGCAACAGTATTGACCCTCTCTCTGCTGGATTAGGCACAGGCACAGCTCTTTAGGGCATCTTTGATTGCCTCCAGCATGGAGAGGGTTACATATACATTGCTTTAATATTTACTTACATTTCAAATTTGTACAGGTTTTGATCAGTTGGGCTTAATTAATATTTCCCGAAACTATGACGAGAGTTTAATCATTGTCCAACATTTTCTTCTTGCCACCCAGACAGAGAAGGAACCCCACGCCATAGACCCGTATCTGTGTGTCTCGGACTTCATCGCTCCTGCGGGGACGGAAGACTACATCGGACTCTTTGCCACATCGGCGGGATTCGGGACGGAAGCTCTGTGTAAACAGTAAGTCCACAGTCTCTTCAGGAATAGATGGCATTTGTGATGTTGTCTTGATGTAGCACATTTCGTCCAATTTAATGATTTTGATGATAATGGTGATATGTGATAATGACGATGGTGATGATAATGACGGATAATGAATTATGATGATGATGATGATATTGATGAGGAGGAGGATGGTGATGATCTGTGGTTATGGTGATGATTATGATGATGATGATTATGATGATGGTGGTGGTAAAAAAGATATTTTCTTTATTAGTTGATGATTTGATGTTCACTTCAGATTCATGGATGAGTTTGACGACTACAGCTCCATAATGGTCAAGGCTTTGGCGGATAGACTGGCTGAGGTTCGTACTCTCTCTTGTCCTGTCCACAATCATAACAATCATCGCTATCTAGACTATATAAAATAATTGATCTATTACCATGAATTATTCATTTATTTTTTATATAAATATTTGAAGTTCATTAAATACTATTTTTAAATTATTTCAAAAATTACATGGCCATTAATTTGATAAGATATAGATATCCTAGAGAATTACGGCATTGATAAGTGAATCATTTTTTTTGTCTTTCTTTGCAGGCCTTTGCTGAGGAGATGCATGAGAGAGTTAGGAAGGAGTTCTGGGGATATTGCTCAGAAGAACATCTGGAAGCTCAGGATCTACACAAAATAAAATATCAGGTATGTCCAATATCAATATCAGGAAAAAACAACATTATTCCATTAGGATTAAAAAGTTTAGTTTTTTTAATATTACCATGCAGCCACAATGACATAGTAAGTTTCTGGTAATCTGATTGGCTCATGTGGTTCGGGTTAGTGTTAGGATTACGAAAAAAATGAATCTTCATATTTTGGATGACGTGAGCCAATCATATTGACCGGGGAATTGTGTCCAGGTCCAATGAATATACGCAAGTCCGGGTCCAGCTCCGAGCAGTATATCTCGCCATTTCTGTATGGATCTATGGTGCCTCAACATACTAAGCAGTGTATTTGTATGGCCTCTTCCTCTTGCAGGGCATTCGTCCAGCCCCCGGCTACCCCAGCCAGCCGGATCACACGGAGAAGCTGACCATGTGGCGCCTGCTGGACGCAGAGTCCGTGGGCATCAAACTGACCGAGTCCCTCGCCATGGAACCGGCGGCCTCTGTGTCCGGACTCTACTTCGCCAACCGCTGCTCAACGTACTTCTCTGTGGGCAAGGTGTACAAGGACCAGGTAGGAAATACTTCTGTTGTTTTGTTTTATTTTTGTTTAGAGGTTTAGAGTCGCTTTCTAGAATCTTTTCCAGGTCTATCAACTGTGATATTATGCCTTTAATCTGAAATGATCGTTTCCAGTTTGAAATTGGTGTAGTATCAAATCTTAGACCCCTCTTCCTGTGTCATTGCCAGAGTTTATTTTGTTCCAAGTGTCCATGTATATCCGGATATATGTACACTTTCTCAGAGAATGTATACTAATATCAGAAATGAACTCACACTTTTTCAAAGCATTAATTTGTTCATTTCGGAGAAAGTGTACGAATATCGGAAATACAAGTACATTTCCCTTCATCGAGTTGTGCCCGAACCTGGGATCGAACCAGTCTGGTGATCAATAGACTACAAAACAAATCATGATTCCACAGTCACTACCAAAGGACCAAATAGCTGACTGAAGATAAGACCATTCGTTTATCTAGTTACGACTGATTCAAGAAAGTCACGTGGCTATGTCACGTACACATGCTACAACAAAACCACGAGTAGCATGAAATAATTGTTCATCCAAAAGCATAAACAGTTGATGAGGGTCCTCATGGGTGATCTGGCAGTTCGGTGATCTATTACAACTTGCACTATGTTATACATTTATTTTCTCACTAATTACATAGATTTTACATTTAAATTGTATGTCATGTAGTATTCGACCAAGAGTACACCTCGGAAAGTGTAGATGTAACTCTTACATAATGTTGCAGACTTGCGTGATACATAGTATATTGATTACCATGTCAACTGAACACCTTTCTCCTCCAGGTTGTCAACTATGCAGAGAGAAAACAGACAGATGTGAAGGAAATTGAAAAATGGCTGAGCCCAGTGTTGGCTTATGACCCAGAATAGACCCAAAATAATCTTGAGCCCAGCTTACGACCCAGAATAACTAGCGGACTACAAAGACACATTCTGTACCATGTGATGCAGCTGCTATGGCTGTGCTTACATCTTCATGGTAGTGCTCCTTTCTAGCTGTGCGGTCTGTACTTTCTGTCCGGGACATGTGCGGTTAGAAAGGAGCAACACCACGCAGTGTACTCTCTGTCCGGGACATGTACCAGCGAAATAGGTGGTGCAGACCGCACAGTACACAATCCAACATGGCTGCCGCTGGCAATTTACTGTGCTGTGCTGGATCACTCCATTCTAAAGAACAGAACATGTACTGGACATGTGACAGAACATTAGAAAGGAGCACTACCCATGATGGGATTTATATATTACCATTGGAAAATCAAAACCCCTCGACTGCCTACGCTTGTACCTCATCAACACTAATGCTTTGATTTCATATCTGAACCGTGGCAATACATGCAAAGCATTTTAGGCATTTCAAGTCTAGTCTCATATTTCCCTTGCAAATATTAATATTATGTATGTTTTTGAAAAAAAGTATATTTGAATTGCATTTAACCTGCTTTCAAGATCCATTCATTTATTGTATAGTAAACTGGCATCAAGTGCTTCATGCCATTGTACCAAGGATTATACTATTATTTTATACCTTTAAATACTTGGGGAAATATGTGCCATTTTATTGGAGAATATTATTGGGACAACTATTATGTATACTGTGTATGTATGATCATGCTTTTAATTTCATCTTGCATCAAATTGTATTTAATCAAGTTATATAGTATTGCCTTTAACCAGTTTCATGAAATCATTTAATAGTTGCATTTAATTAGTTTACCCAAAAGAATGCATCATAATGTTTACAGTATCGCAGAAACTGTTCCCAGATTATTTTGTATACAAGTAATGAATATTTTTCCAATGGTAGATTATTTGTGAGAAAACCATCTACTGTATATCCAACCGTTACATGTTTGACTGAGGTCAATAAGGACAATTAATATTTATGTTAATTTTCTTGCGCATGCTACAAAATACATTGTTGAATACTAGTGTTTGTTCCAAGCTATGCATGGCACATTCAGCATCATGTATACTTTCTACATGTTGCTTTAATAGTTATCAAATGTTGTTGTTGTTATGTAAAAGGAATACTTCCAGAAATATATCCAAATAGGGCGTGAAAGTAATGGTGGGAGCCTCATTTTGAAATTGACTTCCGGGGGCAGGAGGCTCCTAATAATGACAACTACTACGAGAATAAGTGGCAAGCTCATATAACTGCGCATTCATTAAGAACCAGTTAAGAAAAAACATTGTTCCCATTGTTATGTCATGACTATTGTTCCTACAGTCTACTGCAGTTGTAGTGGTGTATGTGCGAAGGGAATTAACTCTCAGAGAAATACACCACTTCGTAAATCATGCGAGGCTTACCGCAGCAATCACCAACAAGTTGTCTCCCTTGGTCACAAGTGCGTGTGGAGGTGATGACGAACGTGGATATGTCCGCATTGCCGTACTGTACAGAACATAGAATGCAGGATTAGAATACAGAACAGAGAATGTGGCATTAGAATACGGAACACTGTACAGAACAGAGATTACAGGGTGCAGAATATCAGTACAGAACAAACACACAATATTAGGAGATAAATACTACGGTAGTATGTACAAGATGGCAGCCAGGTACGGTTCAAATGAAATTTGCCATTGTCGAATTTCAATAAGATCTGCACATTTCGACCATACATTTATATCTACCTATACACTTTATTTCCCAGTTTTGTTTATTTTTACATTTTTGTTCGCAAAAGATTTAATTTCCGCAAAGAATTCGCAGAGCTAGTTTAGATAAAGTGACATATTCTTACGCTGGGAAAGTCGAAGCTCTTGTCGTCTACGATGGAAATGGACAGAACTTCTGAAGGAGACTTGCTCCGAGACCCTGAGGTCGTCAACATGTCTCTGAAAATAAATGCAACAATTAACCAATTAATTATCCTGATAATTCATTTTGAAATTTGTAATACTTGGTAGATGATCTCAGGATAATATTTCAAAGTGATATAAAAGAGGATGATTCTGCATGATACTGGGAATCAAACCTGAGTTGCTGGATTGTGAGTCCAACACTTTACTGACTGAGCCAAAGGGGTAACCCCGCTGGCCGAAACCAGTTGGAGCATTTTATATTACACCCATCAATTTTACTTGCACCACATTCATCAGTTCTACTCACACAACATTTGTCAATCTGATAGTGACGGTCATCGCTCGGGTGCCGGTTGCACACGCTCCGTTCACGGTGTTGACCGAACACGTCGCAGCGTTACAGAGCTCATGCTGCCATTGGTTGTTGAGGTTGTCAAGGACGCTGTGGATACGCGACTGTATAGTGGACTGCAGCGACGTGGAGCAGATCGTCACGGTGATGAAGTCCACAGTAATGATGACGGTCCTCTTAGCCGTCCGACATCCTGTGTACAGGGGAGATAACTCTCATATTACAGGCGCCAAGTTGGAAAAGCAGCAACAACAAAAAGGCTGGGTATAATTTTTCGATGCTTTCATATCTACTATGAGACCATAAGCACTTACGTAGCGATCTCTAATGCATGCGGATCATGCACTTACGAGAGCGATATGGTCTCATAGTGGATATGAGAGACTTGAGAAACGACATACCCAGACGCTTGCTTAGTATTATCTATATAGGGAGCTACAACTCTTGTAGGGTTATGTTAATTCCATAAGAATGGTACCCAGAACAAATTGTATGTAGAGTCAGAATGATTTTTCGATGATCCGGTTGTTTCGCTTACCGGTCAGATTTTAATAACAACGGAATTGTCTGACGGGTCTGACTGTATTTACTCACTGGTGCAGGCTGAGAATCTGAAAGGTAGCGTGGAGTCTGACTGTCCGTATGTTCCGTACGTCCCACAGCTGTAGTACTTAGGCCCTGGCTGCGCGATGGCGTAGTCTTCACTGTTACACGACAGAGAGCAGCGGTACCCACTGGCGATCACCACGCACGTTCTCTGTCCTAGCAACGGTTGAGGTGGCACCGAGCAGGCAGCCCCTGAAAGACATTAATAATAATAATACAAATAATAATAATAATAATAATAACAATAATATAATTATTATAATAATAATAATACAAAATAAAAATATAATAAAAATAATAATAATGATAATAACAATAATAAAAATAAAATAATAATAATAGTACAGTGCTCCCTCGATATAATGCGGAAGTTTGGGTCCATGACATGCCACCCGCGTTATATTAACAAATATAATCTGTGGTGCATCGAAGGGCGTTATATCGAGGGAGCACTGTATTATTATTATTATTATTATGAGTAATTGAACGTTATGGACAAGTGCACTGGTATGTTACTCACGTCGGTTGTACAGCATGAATGTACACATTGCTGAGTTCCCTGCACTGTTAACGGCTGCGTACGCCACACCATATGTACCCCACCCCATCTCCGACTCTAGAGAAAGAGATAGAAAAATAAATAAAACAAATCACGGAAATTCAATTTTATTCCAATCGGCAATATGTATGTGTAAAACACTTAGAAACTAGATAAGTATATGACACATGTCATCTGCATATTATTTATTTTTGGTATTAAAAATTTTGGTTTAGAGCTGCTCAAACTCAAATTTTAAATGGGGATTTGTGGATAAAAATTTGAGTTGAGCATGAGTGAATGAGTGAATATGGAATTTAATGTTGACAATTGTTTTTACTCCAAAACGTTTCCTAATCTCTGTGCTCAGAACACTAATTCATTTAATTCAGAGTTGTCTCCCATGAACGTACCTCCAGACACGTGGTTGGTCCGCACCGAGGTGGCGCCACTGAACTGCGGCTCGGTCCACGTAGGCTTGGACTGGCGTGTGTTGACCTGCATCTGGTCTGCTGGACACTTGACCGTCGGCCGCGCAGTAACTGGTGGTCAAGACACAGGACGGTGAGACAGTGATCATGGAATTTAACGTTGTTGCGGGAATCTTTCGCCAATTTTTGATGAAAGTGGCAGTACAGTTGACCATGAGAGCATAATATACAGTATCATGATACACTTACAATTAACTATTAACCCTCTCCCCTGCTGAAGGCGACTTAAGTTGCCCGATCACATGCAGAAATAGAACACTTTGATTTTATTCAAAATTGGCTAAAGAATTTCACAAAATTCAAAGTATCATGACACAGATCCAGAAGTGAGACAATCACATGACATGGAGCACACATGTTACACACATGTTACACACATGTCAACGAGGTCACAGGACATTGATAATACATGTTACTCACACATAGAAAGGAGGTAATTGATAACACATATTAATCACATATATAAATGAAGTCACAGATCATCGATAACACGTTACTCACAGGTAGAAATGAGGTCACATGATGCCGAGACCACACAGACGCCGTCTGTCAGCTGACTGTTGTAGTCCAGAAGTCCCGTTGTGCCGCCGACCATGTCAGCCGTGAAGCCCAGGATGGTGTTGGCAGGAACGTAGTCTCGGTTCTCGTACAGGTTCTGAATGTCCGCGGCTGTCAGCGCCCCAGGAACGACCCTGACGCGGCTAATTCGACCCACCATCCCCTGTGATTGGTCAATTGCCTTGTTGGTGGGGTCAGACGTTCCCCCAAGAACCAGCCATATTCTGTAAATTGGTGTTTAAAGTCGCATTTATTGATACTAATGCTAACTTGGAGTTCAGACAAATTCCTTTTGACAATATAGCCTACCCACTTAACTCAATCCTCTTATGTATTATCGAGAATTTCCAGTATATTAATATTAAAACTAAACATACCGTGATGGGATAAAGACAGTTTTCGCGTAGTGCTGTATTTTCTTGAACTGCCCGTCGATGTAGATGGACAGCTCACGGCGGTCAGCCGCCCACACCGCAACCACGTGGTGCCACACACCGTCGTCAATCGGAGAGAACTCAGCCTCGACTCCATCGGCTGTGGTACCCGGGAACCGGATTTGAACTCGATTGTGCTGGATCTGCAGCAACTCCTGAGCAGTACCTGCAGAGCTAAAGAAGGACGTGGCTGTGAGGAGATTATGGTTATGGCAATTGGATGGATAATAATAATAATAATAATAATAATAATAATAATAAAATAATAATAAAATAATAATAATAATAATAATAATAATAATAATAATAATAATAATAATAATAATAATAATAATAATAATAATAATAAAATAATAATAATAATAATAATAATAATAATAATAATAATAAAATAATAATAATAATAATAAAAATAAAATAATAATAATAATAATAATAATAATTGGTGGGGATATGTTTTTAGTATTCATGGATAGAACAAATACTATGCGACAACTTACCTGACACCATAGAGTGTCGCGATGATCCCTGGCCGTGACATTGCTGTGTAGCGCACCCACGCAGAGACAGTCATTTTCTGCGAGTTGAAAGGTCGGGGGTCACTGGCAGAGGTTGCTGGGTATGACTTGGTGCCAGAGAACACAATGTCGAAGTCAGAGGTCAGGTCTGAAAATGTATGTAGAGTATCAAAGGTGCATATTTGACTTCCAACATTTTAAGATTTCTTTTTTTCAATAATAATAATAATAATAATTATTATTATTATTAATTATTATTATTATTAATGTATGTAAATAGTACATAATATCCATCCAAAGCAGCTATAGATGAGAAGTGGCACATACAATAAAAATAAGACGACTTATCAGTCGCTAAATACAAGCCACATCACATTGAGAAACACAAAATGATCAAAGCAGGTGTCTGTTGCATGACGCTCTTGTAGGCTACAACTATTGTAACGTCAACACTTTCTATTGTGGCGGGAGCCTAGTTATAACTATTGTAGCGCTACAAGAGCGTCGTGCAATGGGCACCTGGCCTGTAGGTAGCAATCCGCATACCTTTGTAACACGTGGTTCCTATCTTGTCGGGCTGACAGCGACAGTGGTAGGCGTTGATGTCATCGACGCACTCTGACCCCACTGGACACGGGTCACTGATGCACTCATTGATGTTGACCTCGCACCGTGACCCCGTGGTACCGTCCTGACAGAAGCAGGTGATGACGCCCGCCGTGTCGATGCACGTCCCACCGTTCTTACACGTGTCTTCCTCGCAGGCGACCGTCTTCTCTTGACAGTTGACACCGGTGTAGCCTGGAAATGCAATGTCAAAGGTCGCGATGGCGCAAGACAAACAGGAGCACGTGATTACGGAGTTTAATGTCGCTGCAGGAATCTTTCACACATTTGCGATAAAGACGAATAAGATTGAAGTCATTGAAATAACACACAGCAGTGTTGCTATTGGCGATAAGAGAGAACTTCAGTGTAAGCACAGAAACCTAAAATGCATTGAAAAATTAATTTTCTCATCTTATGTGTAATTCTTTTACGTGTTGCCAAGGTCTTTTCATGATGTGAAACAAATTCCCCAAATGCAACTGGGACAACTGGGTAAGTTTACAAAAAGGAAAGTCATAATGAAATTTGCACATTTGCGATATTTCCAAATAGTGAACTTAAAGATTGTAATTAAGCAATAATGTTCGCACTGTATGCCGACGGTCGACTGGCGCCATGATGACGTAATCCCTCTTACCTGGGCCGCACTGACACGTGAGCTGGTCATCCTTGTACGTGCAGGTGGATCCCGGCCCCACACAGGGCTTGGCCCTGCTACAGAGGTCGTAGGGCGTCTCACATTGGGCGCCAAGGAATCCAGTCACACATCTGGAACCATGACAGGATTTAAACAATGTGGAGCCGGTCGTCAGAATACACATGTAATAACCTTGTATACATTTTATTATAGCCAATACACCAAGCAAACTAACAGAGTAACAATGTTATCATGTAAATTACTCACGATTCGTCATGACATATATAATATCAGGCCCCGAGATTACGAAACTTTTCCAAGTACGATTTCATACTCAACTCAGAATTTTGTTCATAAAACATCATGTATTTTAGCATAACACGCGAGTTGAGCACAAAAACGTACTCAGAAAAGTTTCATAATCTCTGGGTCTGGATTGGTTGGTTCAAAACATTTTCAAGATTCTACCTCATGTCACCTGTCGGTGCTGCTAAATAGAACACTTACTTGCAGACGTATTTAGTGTCTGTGTTGATACACTCAGCACCATTCATACAAGGCTTCGACACGCAAAAGTTGATCCTGGTCTCGCAGTTGACGCCGGTGTAGCCATTCGGACACGTGCAGCGATACGTGTTGACGGTGAGGTCGGCACATGTGGCGCCGTGACGACACGGGAAACTGGCACAGTCCGTGTCACCTCGCTGGAGACAGGAAGTGGAGCAAAGTTAGCTCAGGAATTATGAGAGATAAAGATCATCAATCGGAAATACTATTCTAGGAAATGTATGAATGTAAATAAAATAGTACTACTGTCCTCTCCTAATACTTTGACCCCTTTAATAGATTGACCACCTAAATTAATAATTAAATTAAAGCATGACAACATGTTTAGAAAAATGGTTTGTGTTTGAATAATTATAAAATAAATATTTGTAAAAATTAAAGAAAATAATAATTTTGGAGAGTAATTTAGGTGTTCAAACTTTTAAAAGGTTCAAATTAATAAAGTAATTACAGTAGTACAATGACGTGTGGAAAACACAAGAATCACAGTAGGATTATTGCAAGAATCTTACCATTGAATACGAGATAGGATAAATTAATTTCTGAATTTTACTTGCAGGAAGATGGCTAAAAAATAGATAACTATCAAACATTGTTATTGAAAATGGTATTGATAAAAACAAAATTGAGGCAATAATTTTCAAGTACATGTACATTTTAACAACTGGTTCACATGCAAAGAAACCCAGCTAGATTGAGAAGAAATACATGCATAGATTAGTGATAGCTCATGGTCGAGACATCACACATGAGAAAAGTGCTCAACCATGGCTACGAGAATTGCCAACTCAATTGACCAAGCTGAATTACCTGTATTTGGCTAATAATAGATACATTGCTAGTTAAAACACTCATACGTTAACTAAAGCATGACAAAATCCATGCAGTTTTCTTCTACCTGAACAAATATCAGACCATAACCATTTCCCGTCTTTAAAAACTACAGTAGGAATAATCCACAGAAATGGGAATCATGTTTCCTCAATTATTACTATATAGGCCTGCACGCTATCAATACAAGAAACCTACTTTAAATCTTGACATTTCTCTTTGGAATAATGGCTGTGCTAACTGTAAATGATGCAAGCTTGTAATATTATATATAGAGCTAGATAATAGAGCTAGATGTGTTTAGAAGGAATTGTCCCAGAGAGTATCATAGGTGAGATCATGTTTGACCAAGCTTGGTGAGATTGTTTCAGTGAGATGAGATTGTTTGCCAACGAGGTGAGATTGAATTCGGTCCAACAAGGTGAGATTGTTTCAGTAAGGTGAGATTGCGTATGTCCCCATGAGGTGAGATTGTGTTTGTCTCAGTGAGGCTAGATTGTGTTTGTCTCAATGAGGCTAGATTGTGTTTGTCTCAGTGAGGTGAGATTGTGTTTGTCCCCATGAGGCTAGATTGTGTTTGTCTCAGTGAGGTGAAATTATGTTTGTCTCAGTGAGGTGAGATTGTGTTTGTCCCCATGAGGCTAGATTGTGTTTGTCTCAGTGAGGTGAGATTGTCACAATGCAAAGTCGTCAACAAAAGTACATATTTCTTGATAAAACTACAGCATTTTTTGTTTAGAACCACTTTCAAGATTCTTTCACTTATATCATGGCTTGTCAGATAATATAAGAAGAAAACCTATAATAACCGTAGCGATGAATGTTGCAGTGAATTTGCTAGTATCTGCTGGTACTGACAGACCAAGGGTGATAACTGCATTGTATGGTACAGACACAATGTTGAGTAAGTAGATTTGATGAAGACGTTACGTGTATGTTTCTGATCTAATTCCATGAAATGTGAACTGTCAATCACAACATGCTTCTGAATATAGAAATCAATTACACGTAATAAATATCTCTCCATGCAGGATGCAAACATACAGTGGACATGCCACAATTTTGTGTAAATATTTCCAGAAAAAACAAACAATCGACTCAAAATGGCATGCCCTAAATGTATGGAGACATAACAACTTACATATTCCTGTAAATGTACCAGTGGAGATAAAATGAAGCACACATATAAGTAAATATTTGGATTTGAGTTACATACCGGTAGTAATCAACACCTTTAACGTAGGGTTAGAACTTAACTATAAAACGTACTTGCCCGAATAGTGATATAAATAAGAAAACATGAAATTTCTACTAGCCCGTAGGATACCTTTAACATTAGCATAAATGGATCAGGTTTCTCGAGGCTCTCTTAGCCGCTAAGTGACCATAGCAATCTCTTAGCAATGTATTAGCTATCGGCAAAGAGAGTACTATGGTCCCTTAGCGGCTAAGAGAGCTTCGAGGAATGATACCCAGGCCGCCGGGCGAGTGGGACGTTCTAACCCTGGGTCCGTATGCACAGACGTAGTTTAGTTAAACCATAGTTTAAGGAACATACCGACAGTGGTATAACTCATGCATAACACTGTGGTTGAACTACGTTTGTGCATACAGCCCTGAAGTCTACAGTATATGCATTTCATAAAAACAATCTGCAATACTCAGTGAATTTGGATGGTTTGAGGCTAGGCTTGAATCCCTTTTATAAAAAAAAAGAAGTATTATTACATTTTTTTCGGATATTAAATTTGTAAAAATAATCCCTGAAAAGTGAGTCTTTATGACTAACCAGTGCTCCCTATCAGAAAGCTCTCATATCCACTAATAGACAATAGCGCTCTTGTAAGCACAAGATCGCTATGCATATGAACTTCCTACCAGAATCCTTATGAAATTATACTCAGCTTCATAGAAAGTCAGCCAAATAATCTCCCAAGATCCTAACGATGAATGAAACCAAGGATTAAAAAAAAAATAAAAAATTGAAAAAGATAAAAATCAAGGTTCATAATAAAATACAAATACTCACGGAACAGTTTTTCCCAAAGTATCCGTCGATGCAGTAGCACTTGTAGTCCATGTAGTGGTCCACACACTTCAGCGTTCCCGTCGTGCTGCACGGCATCGGGAGACAGTCGTTGTGCAGGTCCTCGCAGTTCTTGCCTGAACATAGCGTACATGTATATTCCCCAGGGAGTTGAGAAGGAAAACCTGAGTGCACAGATCCATTGACTGGGGGTAATAACGTAGTGCTTTGGAGATGCCTTAGAGAGAGTGGATCTCAGGCATAATAAATATCCATTATTAATTATTATTATTAGTAGTAGTACAGTGCTCCCTCGATATAACGCTGAAGTTGGGGTCCATGACATGCCACCCGCGTTATAATACCCGCATTATA
>JAVCKZ010049982.1:0-18083 GCA_034780755.1 Lepetodrilus elevatus
CAAGTGAATGTACTTTGCAGTTATAGCTAAGAACTAGTCCAAAACAACCATAAATATCTGTGATATTATGCATTTAAACTCTACATTTGGGAAGGTTTTTTCATCACAAATGCCTTGAAATGGGTGAAAGATTCATGCAGCAATGTTAAACTCCATAATCACTCTCACTAAGGAAAGTTGTTTAGGAATTATCATTAATGAATCAGATTTTATTATGCTTTTCAAGGTGCTAATTTAGCAGTTATTCATTAAAGTTAATTGTTAATTGTTAGCTTTGAAAGGGTATTGCTGAAATGGTTTCATCATGGTGGGTGGACTATCGTGATAGTGGAATGTTGGACCGTGGAGCCAAAGGCCATTCTAGGGAGTAAGTCAAGGTTGCACACTGATTGCACAATCATTGTCACTACACATATTTAAATGAATGCTTCTCAGGTTAGAGAAGAGTACTCGTGAAATGTGAGGTCAAAGTGAATGGAAATATTTTCTAAAACATTACTTTAGCAGAAGTAGGTGATCAAGAAATGTCTCACCCTATGAGGTGTTACTATTATGAACATCTGGAGAACATTTATAAACCAATAAACCATCTAGCCCAGGTTCAGGAATGGATGTTTGTCACCGTTAATATATTTTATATATATTTTACATACACAATGTGTCGACTGTAAATAGTTTTTTTACGTTAATTCTTGATTTATATTAAGCCTTTTGTCTGATTTTCCATAAGTTAACTTGAACCCTTTCTGTGCTGTGCAATTGGAGATTCCCTAATGAGAAGTAAGTGTGCTTAATCCAGCAGAGAGAGAGAGAGAGAGAGAGAGAGAGAGAGAGAGAGAGAGAAGAGAGAGAGAGAGTTAAAGATAGGATAAATGAATGCTATTGAATGCTTGCTGTTGACTTTGAGTATACTTGTATTTGTTGTATTCTTGTTTTTGTTAGTACGAGTATACTCTAACAACTTTACTGTATGTTTTAATGTTAACAAAATCAATTTCATCTCTTTACTAGGGCTATCAGTCATCTGACATAATGAGGCTTACAAAATTTAGTAAAATATATACTCATAAAACAAGTTTACAAATACTTGCATGTCAAAAACTACGAGTTTAGCTGAAATTTCAGATGGCTAGGCTATTAATACAACAATATTAAAAGTTGTTTCTCATCAAGAAACTATTACGATGTATAGTCTAAATTAAAATATTTCAAAATATCCGTAAACTATTCAAAACTGATTATAAAATTTCAATTACTTTCAGTCTACAAGTTACAGGATGTTGGAGATTGCCTATCAACTTCATAATTCAACAATATTAAAGTTAAATAGGAATATTAAACCAGGTGTAACATCAGTTGGGATTTAAACATCCATACCGTAGGACGTTCTGCCAGCCCGGAAGCATTTGAAGTTCTTACAGAAACCTATGTCATCGTAGCTATATGGTCCAATTTTAATAATCATCAGAGTCCATGAAGAAAAATGTAATATTAATATAATATATTGTTGACATTTACAATATTCTGAAGGAATCAATTCGCTGTAGCGGCTTACAGGTCGTGACGGGAAGGTGAGTTTATGAAATCAAATTATGTTTTTGCTGAGGGATGAACACTTCCTCATGCATGTGCTCTCTATAATTCATTGAAATACACACCCTCTCTCAATAATTTATACCAGTCCTTGTCAAAGTCATTCCGTGGCAAATTTCTATGTGTATGTGTTTACATTCCTCAATATTTAATTAGCTTTTGAGTATTTTAGTTTTCAAGGAATTTGTTTTATTTTTTAACTATTACTGATAATTATGGATGTCACAACTAGATATGAACAGTTTCTTTAAAAAAAATAGCATTTTGTAATAGTTGTTCATAATTGTCTTGATTGAACCTTGCAGAATAGAACAATTTTCGTTGATCAAAATTGTTCACATCTGACAAGCTATCCTCCAATAACAAGGACACAACATCCTGTGAATGCTTCCGGGTATACATTATTTGTATTATATACTACATATTTTGTATTCAATGTATAATTCTGCCTTGCAGCTATATGCTCATGCTACTTCATATTGATCCAATATTTGGAACCAGAGATTCACGTATCTAGGTTGACGTATTAGTATTTACGATGACGTGTAAAAATATGTTGAGTACGTGTAATAGATCTCAAACCTGATTGATAACAATTGTGCTAAGAAAAAACAAACTGATCACGACTGATGTGTGCTTAGACATGGCATCTGTGAAAGCATGATGTTGAATGTTCACATGAAATGAAAACTATATGGATATTTAGATAGTTCCCCCTGGAATCGAAAATTGTTGGTAGGCTTTATTCATTTAGGAGATAAATATATTGTGCTTTGACATTTGCGGCATGTTATTGAAATTCGACATGGGAAATTTCATTCGAACCCGACCCGCTTACAGGGAGGGTTCAAATGGAAAATTTGCCATGTCGAATTTCAATGACATCCCGCAAATGTCAAAACACCATATATTTATCTCTAATTACACACAATTTGTTATTTAACGAATACCATTCATTGGGGAGTGCTTGATTTGGTTACAGGAATTGAAAATTATGTGTATTAAAAATGTTTTAATGTTCTTAATATGGTCATAAATGATAGTATTAATTGAAACTGTGCCATGGTACTAGATAAGAGCGAGTTGTTGATGTGTATCATGTTCAGTGGTGGCGCGGTGGTTAGACTCTCTTCCTAATCTGCTTGCTGTTGCACTGTTCACCTGGCCCCCCTCCAGGACAGCCACAGGTGGTCGCACCCCGACTGGCATTTGGACCAGTACATGAGCACGCACCCACCTCCTCCCCGGATTAAGGACCGGCAGTATTACAAACAGCTCCTGGACAGGTACTTCGGCAACAATCACGTCCTGTCCAACGATAACGTCGGTCTCAAGTACGACCGCAGCTATCACGGTTTCACGGCGGCCAGTCCATTTGTCCAAAAGAGCTTGCACCCGGTGCTCAACCGAAACAAAGGCAGAGAAAACCCCTGTCAGTTCCCCCACGTTCGGCTGTCGTACAGCACCACAGAAAACAAGCTGCTTCTGACGAAAGACTATGACATTACCAAGGGCCCGCCAGACGTGTCTGTGCTAGAATCCGAGGTTGGTAGTGTCCATGTCCGTGATGTAACTTCGTGATGTATACTTCAGTACAGGACAGGCTTGCCGACGAGTGCAGTGCGAAGAGCTTTAGACACATGTATATCTACATACACCAGTCCCCGTGAGGTATATCCGCGTACACCCGTCCCCGCGTGGTATATCTAAGTACACCCGTCCCTGTGAGGTATATCCGCGTACACCCGTCCAGGACATACCAGTAACGCTCCTTAGCCATTCGGATCAACCGAGCGACATCCACAGATATGGTCTCGGACATAACTGCTAGGTTGACATTATGGCAGAAACAAACAAAGGCTAGTTATCTTTTACTGATGGAATATAAATGCGTTTAGCTTCCTATATTGTATTCTTATACATAGAATAGATAATCCCAGTGAATCTGAGCAGACATTAGTAGAATTGTATTTCTTAAATTTCAAATTAGCAGCATTTTCATTGGAAGGGCCACCTAACAATTTCACGGAATAACTCTACCACTGTTAATTCGGATCTACCAATACTTTTGGATCTTCGGATCCCCAAGATACATCAACATAATAGGCACGCTTTTGTATCGCTAAGCGTTTATGACGTGCATTTTGATTGGTTGGTAAGGAGCTTGCCAAAGACCTTGGCGCAAGACTAGGAACGAGACTGATGGAAACCGAGCAGATAGGTACGAGCGAATATTTCTGATCTGGAATGTCGCGAAGTTGCTACGAATGGCTCATTAGCAAGAGGGACATTGAGAGACTTGATCTTGGCGTCCTTCTTACGAGGAAAACATAAACTTTGGCTGATTTCTCTATCGTTAGGTCAAACAGTGTGCATGACATATATGCATATGTTTATAACTAAACGTGTTGCCTTCGCATTGAAATTGTATCATTGCTCCTATTTTTGTGATATTATACAAAACAATGCTATGCAAATTTATATTATGACTTTGAAATAATATATGTTTGTAGTGTGTGACTTTGATGCTCAATGCTGTCATGTAGAATAAACTGTGGATCAGATGACATGTACTAGTATCTGTATATAGTTAACTATGTATCTGTATATAGTTAGGTATGTATTTGTATATAGTTAACTGTTTATCTGTGTAGTTAACTATGTCAATAGAATACAGGGGCTGCTCCTTTCTAGCTGTTCTGTCTGTACATTCTGTCCGATGCATGCGCAGTTACTAGGGGTGACTATCACAGCTAATTTCTCTATCACGATAGTATTGCAATAGTTAGAATTACTATCATGATACTATCACGATACTATAGATATCGCGATAGTATCACGATAGTACTTGAATGTACTTGAATGTGCAAAATGAATGTTAAATGCATACAATATTACGGGTTTGTTTACATATTTCATGGTCAAATATATTTTATTGGGTAACTAGCTACATTTCACGCATATCCCACTGGTTTACACTATTTTCAGACTTTAATACCCCTCTAGGCTGCAGTTGACGTCATTAGTTGGAATCGGGGTCAAGTTGGAGTTTCAGAAAATAAGCAGAGATAAAAAAATATAAAAAAATAAAAATATCGGTCAATCATGCTATCGCCAATTGTTATTGACTGTTAAAATTGCTATCGGGACACACACTATCGCAATAGGTCGACTTATCGACTTATCGTTACACCCCCAGCAGTTACACTGTGCAGTGTTGATCCTTTGTAACTGGGCATGCGTCGGACAGATAGTACAGACAGAACAGCTAGAAAGGAGCAGCCCCCAGGTAACCCTCTCCCTACTGGATTAGGCACAGGCACTGCTCTTTAGGGCATATCTGTTTTCTACCAGCATAGAGAGGGTTAAAGAAGACTTTAGAAAATGGTTCAAGACATGCAGTACTAATATGACAAGCAGAAAACAATGATTTTATTTTTTGGACTGAGGACAACAACAATGTACATGAATATCCACCAATGTAAACACATCCAATGTCTCTTAGCAGTTTCCTACGCAGTCCTACTGTGTATTGGTTTTAAGTAAACTTGTTATATCTGTGATTATCAGGGTGTACAGGATTTGATAAACTGACGGTTCCTGTACACTGACCCGTGTCTCAAGATGTACAGGATCTTTCATCCAATTAAATCCTGTATAACCATAATAATCACATGCAAGTGAATAAATATCAATGTTAAAACTACCGTAGTTGTCAGGTGACCGCTATTTTAAAAATAAACATGACCGTTGATATTTCTAAAAAATGTGCGAAATTAATGTACAAATTGTTGAATTTTCTCAGCATGTACATTACAATCAATCCATATCCTCAATTTGATTTTTAATATTTGTGCTTCTTCATTCCCAAGTCTTGTATATATTTCTGTGATTCTAACAATGTTACTAAGACATTAAGTACTTATCCCAGTATATGACTTCTGTATAGTTACTACTCATGTCTAACCTTTTTTAGCTTGTAGTTTAGTAGCAGTAATATTGTTAATAGCTTCATTGTTGAAGTAATTTCCTGTGTTTATTACCTATTAAAAATCATGGCAAGAGGTGAAATAATGTTAATTGCTTGCTTACAAATAATAAATAAAAGTAACTAATAAAAGCATATATGTTGTAATATGGTGCTGGAAGTAATTGTTCAAAGCCAGTTTGCTGGAAGACCACTAAATGACCACTAAATGACCACTAGCTGGCCAGTAAATGACCACTAACTCTGCTTTGGGAAGACGTAAAATGACGGTACTAGCGTTTGTTTACGTGTGCCACTCTGTTCTAACTTTTCAGACAAATGAGGGCGGAGTCGAGCTTGTCAATCACTCTGCCACTCAAGCCGCTCTGCCTGACAATAGCCACCACTTTCACTCATACTCCCATCTTCACAGCCACAGCTATCTCTCCGCCCTCACCGCGGCCGTCCCAGGCTCGCGTCCCATCTTCGCGTCCATTCCGCACTCTTTCATGTCGCCCGTCGCTACCAACTCTCACCTGACACAGGGTCTCCACCCCCTCCCGTCCGCCACCCATGCCATAGTCCCGTCCACCACCCAGCCTGTAGTCCCGTCCACCACTCATCTGACTCGACCTATAGGACCTTACACTTTACCCTATACTCATTTGTCCTCTCAGCCTAATTACGGCACGCGATGGCAGGGTAAGAACGCCAGCCTGGGTAATGTCAACGAGAAAACTATACCAGCGTACCAGGTGAGTGCCATGTATATAATATATGCCTTGTACTGTAGATCACTAGACCGCCCATCTTTGGTTCTACTCAGCGCACTAGACAATGGAGAATTATATTTTCTTTGCTTTTGTTCTCAAGACTTGCAATACAAATGCTGCTTCACAAAGTTCAGATTCTAGATGTATTATTTTCACTCTCTGCGATCTCCACTTCTCATCTGGCTCTTCTCTGGCTCAACACACGTCAAGCATCAACAGAATGAATGATATCATTTATCATCTAAAAGGGTCCCCAAGGTCATTTAATTCAATGATGGGAGATAATCCTGGAGGTAATTGAAAAGTACAGTCTACATGCATTCCAGAATTGAAGAACTCTAAATGCCTCATGAACTTGTATTCATGAAATTGTGTGTGTTCATTGCAAATTTGAGAAAACTTTTGCAATTTCCAAATAACATAGAACAGTTGGCTCAAATCTACACAGTTAAATACAGCGTGTGGGTGTTACCGTTAACACATTGCAATTATAGGTTCTCTGTCACTGTAAACAGGTCATACTATCATCATAAATTACTTTGAAATTGCATAACATTCTGTATTCACTTGCATGGATATTAAGTTATATTGCATAGTTCAAAGGTCATGTGAGATCAAGAGAACCATCTTCATAATTTCTATTCTATGACGGACCAGCACACAGCCGAAATACGATCTCACCTTGTGTGACTGCTCTGACTGTGTACTCTGACTGTGTGCTCTGACTGTGTGCTCTGACTGTTTTTTCTGACTGTATGATCTGGCCCTGAGATTATGAAACTTTCTGAGTATGATTTCATGCTCAAGCTCAGATTTTATATGGAGATTTATGAACAAAACTTTGAGTTGAGCATGAAATCGTACTCAGAAAAGTTTCGTAATCTCGGGGCCTGTTTTTTCTAATGTGCTTCTCACACCACTGCTTGACTTATCCCACATTATATTCCAGTTGTTCTCTCTAATTTTCCTTTTAACCTCCCCTCAGACGACATTTCATCAGACAGACACCTGTGTATCTGATGTCCATGTGTCACTTGCTTGTTTGAACTTCCCTCCTCACTGCACTCGTCCAGGTTACCTCAAGTCATACTGCAGTAGACATGGATAGCATGTAGTTCTTGGCACAGTGTTTATTACACCGAAATCCGAACTAAATCTTTCTTATGAAAATCACATTAATCTTATTATTTACTGAGAAATAACTGTGTAGATAATGTGGTTCTTGATTCTTCTCTTTATTTTATAATAGTATTATCAATGGTGTTGGATCTATTTTTATTTATTTTTAAACGAAAAAGAAAGAAATTATATTTTGCAATATTGTTTAATTTTGTTAAAAAAATAACATGTTCTATTAATAATGGGTCGATAGTTATGAGAAATGGTTGCTTTCACTAAAATTAATAAATCTGAAAGTCACATTTTCCAGTGTTTCATGCAGAGGTAGGCCTTTGGACATGAGGTACATTTACCTCAGCTAATGGAAGCATCGAGACAAGATGGTACATTTAGAAAAGGTATAAGTTATGTCATGTCCTGTAGGCTGAATCATCTTCATGCAACACTGGGTTTTCAGAATTGAGAAAAGTCCAACTGGAACTTAAATTCTGCATGAATGTTACTGTGACCTCAATGCTGTTTGAATGTCACTGTGACCTCAATACTTAATGAATGTCACTATGACCTCAATGCTACATTAATGTCACTATGACCTCAATAATTTATAAATGTTAATGTTGGTGACTGCAATGCTACATGAATGTTGCTGTGACCACAATGCTGCTGCATGAATGTTGCTGTGACCTCAATGCTGCTGCATGAATGTCGCTGTGACCTCTGCTATGAATGTCACTGTGACCTCAACCAGATGACCATAAACTTTCGCTCTAGCGGAGACAGCTGGCACGGAAACCGATCAACGCCATCAGGAGTGGCCCGGCAACGGTCGTTCCGGAGACAGATTACCGTAGTAGCAACCTAACGGAGATGGAGGCGGAACGGAACCGACTGTTGGCACGGAGCACCGGACAGACGGAATGGCGGTCGGACACCACCACGCCCACTCAGAAGACCCGGGTCATCAGTGCTCACGGACAGCGTAGAGATCAAGGTACGTGGCTGCTGCCATTGATACCCTATTAATACCAGGAAATATGATGTGCATTAATATTAGTCCTTGTTAATGATATTGGAGGTAATTTATTTTTTTAATTTCATTTTAAATGTGTTGTTTTCCCCCCTTTTTTTTGTTAATTAAAAGTTTTCTTTTTCTAAAAAGTATTAAAGTAGTCATAGAAAAATCACAAGAAAACTACCTCTGATGTCAATGACAAGGACCATATTAATATACACTATTTCTTCATGGCAGTGTCACAACCTTCATGACAGTTTTCCAATGACTCACGGTTTAATGAATATTACTAGTTTTGTGTTATTTTTTGCATTCATTCCACTCAATTTAAGCTTTCACGTTTTTGATCACCGATTTGCAATGGCAGTGAATCTCGCACAAAATGGTGATGGACATTTTTGCTTCCCCCTTTTTACGCATGCAACATGTTAACTTTTTATTTATACTAGCCGAGGAATAATGAATAACAGTTCTGTGAATTATGTTTTTCAAAGCTATTCTGCTTGCTATTTACATGTACATACCCGGTACATATTTTTTAAATACTGGTCATAGGGATATGTCACAACCAATTTTTTAAATACACTACATTGGCCTAAAGGTCCTTTCTGTGATAGAAATACATCTGGTAATCTAACTATATTGTTACTGCACTTAGGACAGAAAAACTGGGAGTATCTAATAGGTAGGCTGTGATTGGTCTGTTTCGCAAAACATAATTTGAATTCAATGCTTAATGCAGTGCAAGTAACAGTCCGCTGTCTAGTGTTCATGTAAACTGTCCACATATTATATTCTTTTATCAATCGATGTATTTAAAAAATCGTTTTTGTGCTACTGCTAGGCGAAGATTAGCTCTGTGGACGGTAAACTGCTTCCCTTGTAGAATTTCCATGTGTGAAGATGAAATTGCTTTTCATTGCTTTTGTATGAAATTATCTTAGAATTTGTGATAACTATAGAATGTGTGATGTGACCAATACCCGCAGGAATGAACTAATGTAGACCATAACAGACAATGATCACTTCTCAGTTTTCTTGCACATTTTGGAAATCAAGGGGTCAAAATTTGCTTGCAATACTCTGAATATGTACGGTATTGATTAACCCTCTCCCTGCTGGATTATGCATAGACACTGCTTTTTTGGGCATCTCTGGTTGCTGAAGGCATGGAGAAAGTTAAAATATTAAAACTTAACATTTATACTCCCCTTTTACTCTTTCTTCCTGGTCTATTGCCTGCAGCATGGAGAGGGTTAAGACTGGTAGCACACAATAGAAGTATCTTAATATGCCATCTGTCTGCACAATCTCTGATTAGTGTACACCTTTTATGACTGTCTCACTGTTCACCAACACTTTAAAAAACAAAATAAGAAATTAATAATTTGATGTTTATCTGTTCATTATGCAGTTATAATCCTTGGTCTGTCAGTACCAGCCAGTGCTTGTAGGTTTACTGCAACATTAAGTACTACAGATGTTGCAGGTTTCCTCCTGCCCTAAATTGACAAGCTGGGATTATTAGTGAAAATCTTGAAAGCGGATCTAAACGCCAATTAAAAATATATGAATTAAAAAATCTGCATTGAATACATTTCACGTCTTTGGGTATGCAGTACTAGTGTGCAGACAGTTAAAAGTTCACTGACATAGAATAAGTACGGTAATATTTTTTCATTGCATATGCTGCCAGCTTTAGCCTTCTATCTGCTAGATTAACTTTCTGTGGGGGGGAATGTCCAAGTAACTCTCCTTTCTTAAAAATAATGGAGCCGAGGCCCTGGGGGCCGAGGCTTCATTATATTTTAGGAATGGAGAGTTACAAGGACATTCCCACTATTAAATACAGTGAATTAAAGTGTATTTAGCCACATCGCATTGTCATTGACAGTTAGTGTTTTTAGTATTAATTTGTATCCATAGCAATTAAAAAAAACCACTGAAATCAATAGTTTTTAAAAATGGACATGGGATATTGTCAATGTCTCATATGGACCCTCAATTCTACTCTCGGCCAACTGACCTATTGTTCACTTGTACCTCATGCACTGTCTGATCTTCACATGGATTGCAATGCATATTTAGGCGTTGCATGAATACTCTGTGATCCAGTGTAGTTAATGGGTGATTCTCAGTTTCTAGAGACTTGATGAATTTGTGTTTGTTTTCTCGTTTCCTGCATAGCTCAGGCGGTTAAGCGTAGGTTTCACAATTAGAAATGTTGAGTTCGATCCTGATTTCTGTCAAGATATTTTACGATATGGAAATGATGGTTCTTTGAAAAGTACATGTTGAAAACATTACAATAAGTATGCTCAACTCTAAGTAATGGAGAGATAGCTGTCCATTCCTGAAAAATAATGGAGCGATATTCAATGGATAAAAGAGCAACTATTTTAACAATGATGAAGGTAACTGGAGATGCTCCAAAGAGCGGTGCCTGTACCTAATCCAGCAGGGAGAGAGTTAATCAATGACTGGAATATTTGGCATCTACAGTTGTATACAGCAGGAAGGATGCTAAATATATCATTAATAAACTTTGGCATTGTGAAAACATGCCCTAGACTAATGATCGGATTTCCTTCCATACTAATATTCAACTTACAAACTCAAGAATCTGGTTGTGATTATCTGTAGTAATCTATATGTGTGTGTGTGCTTCAAATGGATGTTTTCTTAGATGTGGATATGCTGTGTTGTACATTGAAGTGATCATTAATGTCTATTGTGTTGTTACTTCATAGATGTTGTTACTTCATAGATGTACAATGGATACATGGCACAGTTTCCAGTACCTAAAGTGAAAATAACATTTATTGTAAATGAATGTGCTGCTACATAAATCATTGTATTTAACCATTTCCATTAATGTAAGTTGTACAGTAGTTCCTATTGAGTTAAAATGATGATTATTGATCTTTGAGAAATTTAGAAATTGAGAATTTATGTACCTATATTGGAAATATTGATAATGTAATTACTATTTGATTACAAATGTTATTATTCTGTTTGTAGCGTGGCTATTTACTAGTACGATTACTTGTCAAAGACATTGGATGCAATATTTTATTAAATTATATTAAGTATTTATTATTATTATTTATTAAATTAATGAAGTATTTTTGCAAAATATGAAAGAAAAGTGAGGGTTTTTATAAAGAACAGATTTCTCTCTAATGTCTTTGACAATGACTATTTAATTTCCAATCTAATAGGTACCTCCTTACTATACTAACACTCTGCTATAATTTCAGACCTTCCCTTGCCCAGATTTGGGCCAGCGACCGCGGCTCATGGCCTGTCAGTGGTGTCTGCCCCAGCACCAGTTGTCCAGCGGCCGGAACTGACCAGTCGTCAAGACCTGGCTCTTGTTAACTCGTCGCCCAATGCCGGACTCAGTCGGATCAGCTCCCATCATTCCATGCCGGAAAATCCCAGTAGCCACCGCTCTACCAAGTCGCAGCGGATCCGCGGTGCGTCCAACACGATGCGGCTACGTCAGCTCGAGATGCGTGAGAACCACGCCTTTGTGTACAGCTGATGTTGAACCCCGTGCGTGAGAACCGCGCAATTGTGTACAGCTGATGTTGAATCCTGTGCGACAACCGCACAATTGTGTACAGCTGATGTTGAACCCCGTGCGCGAGAACCGCGCAATTGTGTACAGCTGTTGTTTTCAGCTGATGTTGAATCCCGTGTGCGAGAACCACGCATTTGTCTACAGCTAATGTTTAACCCCAAGATTTCGTGTATGGAGAATGTGATATTCGTCATTGTTGTTGTGTTGATAGAGCGAATCTCTCTTGCTGGGGGACTCTGTTATCCTGTTATTACCCCAACAGCAATAGACAAATGCAGTGGTGTAAGAACAAAATGAAATATTTTAACACGAATACCTCCGGTTGAATCCATTTTCAAGCTGGGGTGGTAGGACTACATTTGGTGTAGTGATACATGTCAGTATTATGGACTCTTCCTATGCTGTTATTCAGGAAGAAAATGTATTCAATGAAGGACTACTTTCTCTGTGATATCTATATTTCCAGGGTGTTTTTACAAGTGTTTTACATTTATTATTGTGTTTCAATATACCGCCGTATGGAGTTGAGAGTGCTTGTTCTCATTACTACCTGTCTCAAGGACTGTGACCATTAAATTTGCAGTATAGGTTTTATATCCATTTTATAATTTCAGTTCATATGTACATGTTCAAGTTGTTGGTAGTTCATATGTGTAGGTCTCGTGTATTTCTTCGTACAAGACACAGGCAAAGATAAGGGGTACAGTCACTTCTTTTTTCACTATGTAAGCTTTTGTAACCATATATTATTTAATATCGAGTTAATAAATACCTTACTTCAATCATAGTTATAGGCTAAGATGATAATTATTTTTTTAAGAATCATATATACTTGTTGATGTTTGTCAACATTACAAAAGTTCATCAGCTTCTTTTTACTAAGAACAACCATAAATTACGATTGTCGTCACTAATATTATTTAGTGGGATGTGACCCAGTACTGTATACACATGCACGTATTTTTAAAAAGTGCAAGTCTTAATTGTTAGAAAGAGTTAATCACAACCAGATAAAAACCAAACAATCAATCTATTAATTTTCTGTATATTTACTGATTTCAGCTTTGTCAAGTAGAATTGCATTACGTTCTAATTATTTTATTCTAGCTGGTCACAGCAATCCGTTGAATGATATTTATTGTATGAGCAATTTTTTTTTAATACATTCAAGAAGATGCATAAAGAGTTATTACAAATGACAGTTTGAAATCTATTATTAAACATTTACAAGTAAAGTAATATATCTACTGACATTTATTATTAGAAAATTTTATTTATTTATTTTTTTAATTATTTTTAAATTGGGGTTTACAGCCGCTTTATAGATTCTTTCACTAATATCACGACTTGTCAGTTTAGAGCAGGAGGAAACCCGCAACATCCGTAGCGCTGAATGTCAAAGTAAACCTGCGAGCACCGGCTGGTACTGACAGACCAAGGATTTCTGCATTTCTACTCTACAGATAGTGCAACCTATCAATATCGCATCAGAAATTTAACTGTTGCAAACATTGAACCTTTGGCTCCGAAGTCTATTAGAAATTACAAATTAAACTACTAGTATACTGTAGGAATTTAACTTACGTACAGGCATCGAGAAGCAAACTGTTTGTTTTCGTCTTGACCGTTGTTACCCACATTGTAGTGTTGATGTTCATGTACACATACCACTTTGCCAATTTTTTGTATCATATTTAAATGAACCTGCTATGCAAATTAACCAAATATTGATTGATTCATGCCAATGGATATCTGTATCATGTGTATGGCTGCAATTAATTTATGGTGTTTTGCTATTCAGTTGTATTTAAAATGTATCTGAAATGAATTTCTTTTCCAGATAATGAATGTTAAATTTAACAGCTTAAATTAAGCAATGTCAGACTTGAATTGATCGGTCAACTGAACATGTTCACTTTATTGACGGACTTTATCTTTCATGATCATAGCCTACCTCTAACAGTATCTGTGAAACTGAATGTCAAGACACTACTGAAAGCATGAAATAATCCCCAGTTGTTTCTTTACATATTGTTATGATATTTAGTGAATACCATATTTGTACTCTGGAATGATCTAATGTATATTTGTTTTAAGTACGTGTATGTGATTCATGCCAAAATGGTCGTACAAAATGCCAAAAGAATGGAAAGATGGTGAAATGCCATACTTGACTGAGCATGTATTTAGTGTGCAGTATAAATGTAGACAAGCAACTTAGTATAAATATTAGTTTCCTTACTGATAGATTTTTTTTATCCAGTTGTAAATTGTATGCCCACCATTGCCATATAATATACTGTAGTATATTACTTATGTAGTATTTCTAATTTTTAACATAAATTTGATATAAATAATCAGTATAAACATTCTACCAATGTTTTCTATGTACTGTATCTTAAAAGAAAACCTAATGCTACAATAGTAAAGTGCATGGAAAGTGTACTGCATGTAATTTCTTATAATGAAGACACATGATTAAAAAATGTATTTATAAAGAAAATAATTACAACTGTTGATTGCCAAATGATATAACTTGAATTGCGTGTTATAAATTATAATGTTCATGTCTTATATCTAAATTTTCAGTGCAGCTGTATTTATTTTCAATATCTAATTTGTGCTATTTATTATGTTAATTTATGTTTTGTATTGCAATATATACACAGTACATTCAATGGACATGAACAATTATGTTAATATCTGAGTACTGGTATAGGATAACATCCTAGTAACAAACGATTTGTTAAAAAGAATGTCTGATTTCTGCTAGAAGCAGGGACATTACTTTTCACGAATCATCCGTAATGAGAATGTTATCTGACTTAACTTTCAGCATGAAATTTCTTATCTATGAAATTGGGTATAGTTAGAACATGAAGTGACATATAAGTGTAAACAACACACTCACACACAGACACACACACACACACACACACACACACACACAGCACAATGATTCAATATTATATAATTTCAGATGAAAAAGAACAACTCTTTTTATATAGATAAGCATGAGAAACAGACAATTGTGATTTCAGTTGAAAACAAACCCAGGGAAGAACCCCAAATATTAAATAAATCTACCCATTGACAAATAAATCGGTGAATCAGTGGAAAATTGCCATTCCTGTTTAGATAAATGTATATTTGATTCAATTTAGAAATCTCTATAAATGTAAGACTAGTATTGGCATTTACTGTGGTCAAACAATGTACAACTCAATGCACAGTAACTGAAATCTGTATGAATATGATCCTATATTTATTCAATGGTTAAACTAACATGCCAATATTCAGGGTGATACAAGTGGATTAACTATGTGTTGCTTGTGTAAGACAGTATTGACTGTTGTATGTGTCCTTTAGTTACCAAGTTGAGTATTGTTCTTGTACAGGCAGTTCCGTTGACAAAATAAAGTTTGATCCATCGTCATGTTCTGTTGTGATATGCTTTATGTACTAGGATGATGCCAAACATGATTCTTGAATTTGTGAATTAACCCTTCATAGTTCAGATGTCCTGCTAATGATGTCAATGTCCTACTGATGATTCCAATGATGTCCTACTGATAAATGATGATGCCAATGATGTCCTACTGATGATGCCAATGATGTCCTACTGATGATGCCAACGATGTCCTGATGCCAATTAAGTCCTAATGATGTCACATATGTCCTACTGATGTCAGATGTCCTACTGATGATGTCAATGTCCCACTGGTGGTGCCAATGGTGTCCTACTGATGATGTTAATGATGTCCTACTGATGATGTCACTGATGTCCTAGTGGATTGTATCCTTGTTCTCGGAGGATTCTGAGAGGACAAAAGAGTTTGTCCATTGATGGAAAGTCTGACCATTTTATCCACTCCCAACCTGAAGAACCAAAACAAATAATTATTATATAATATATAATAGCGAAGGTAGTACTGGCAGTTCATATCAACATAATACTGCTATTCACAATTATTCATCAGTACTCATATTCCCTATTGCCACATATGGTCAAGCTTGAACATTATGTTCCCATTTCTATTTGAGAGGTTACCACACTGCAGATGGGGAAAAACCTAAATCTGACCCGGCAAGTTCTTAACCCGGCAATATGATATCACAACTAGCGCTCAGCATGCAAATCTAGTTCGATGTATATAGACATTATTTAATTTATATTTAATACCAGGAAATATGATGTGCATTAATATTAGTCCTTGTTAATGATGTTGGAGGTAATTTTAAAAATAAAAATAAAAACATTTAAAAATGTTTATTTAATTTTTTACATTTATAATAAAATCTGTACAACAATTTTATTATTTCTGACATCTGTGATTTTCCACAATATTTTGTTCAGATTAATTTAACATTTATATTATACCATATAGTGTAGTACGGTATATGAGTTTGTCCTGTAGTTCATTACTGCTGATGTACCTAGACATTTATTTGGTTCCATGTTCTCTGGTTCCTGTCTGTGGTTGACATCCACCTCGCCCTTGACAAACAGAGTGATGTAGTGGTAGTCTTCCTCCTCATTGACAGCGTTCACTACAGTACAGTAGTGTACCCCCTTCAGAGTCAATCCTGTCTCCTCCAACACCTCTCTACACCCACAGTCCTCCCAACTCTCCCTGCAGCAGAGGGACAACTGTAATTTATCTTTGTCAAGTATCTTCAATACCATCCTCGCACCACAGGGGTACCTTTAATTACGTTCACACTTCAGTATAGTACAACAAGTCCTGAGCGTAATAAAGTATCCCTGGTGTGAAAGGATGCTTCAATACTAGCAGAATGGAAATTAACACTACCTCATATCACTAGCCTGGGCCATTTCTCACAATGCTAAAAGTATCCTAAGGGCTAGTAGGAATTCATGTTTTTTGTTAACATTTGTTATGTGTATTCATGCTAGTAATGTTAATGGTAAGTTTCCATCCATGATCATACAAGTGGGTGGAGATTCCTCTACTAGCCTTCCCTGCTGACCATATAAGGCATAGCCTATGTGTACTTTCTATATGGATCCCTGACAATACCCATATAAAAGGTCTCTAAAGTTAAGCAGGGAAGGCTAGAGGTATTTTAAGTATTGACAGGGAGAAATTAATCAAACATGGAATCGACAATAAAACATGTGTAAGTATACTGAAAGGTTCCCTAATCACTTGCCAATTACTTACATTGATTATATTATGTTTAGTATCTCACCCATAGGCTACCAACGTCAAAGTCTTTCTCTGCTTATAACGTCTCCAATCGTGGAATCGCAAAGTTATTGCACAGTAGTCCTACTCCAGCACGTAGTTATGTAGCTGCAGAACTGTAGCTATAAGATGCCCCGTTTACTATTTTGCTATCTATTCTGGCACCCAGCACAATAGTAAACGAGGCATCTTATAGCTACAGTTCTGCAGTTAGTAGTTATGTTGAATAAAGAATGTTATTGTGACTACTGGGTATAGAATGATGTCGTTTCTAGTATTGAGGAATGCAAATGTGGTTGGAATTTGTTCACACCTACTATCAAGTATAAACTACAACTTACAGGGGGCCATATTCAATACTGGACTTACGGTTTTGAAGTTCATTTAATTTTAAGTCGCCCAAAAAAACGTATTTACATTAAAAGTGGGAAGAAACTGCATAATCAGCTCATAATGCACTCCAACATTGCCTGCAGGTAAATACAACTTAAATACAATAAACTGTATAGTTAGGGGATAAGCCAATTTCAAAACTTGTCTAATATTGAATACAGTCCAGGTGATATTGTAATGGTTTCCACTGTATCTTCTTTTAAATTTTAGATAGAATAACAAAATAAGTCAACAAAGAGTCCATGTTTTTTGATGATATAATTTTCAGGTAAATGGTATTGTACATTTCCACATAGACGGTTTTGACAGGGGCGGATCCAGACTTTCAGGTTAGAGGGGGGGGGGGGGGGCTCAAAGTGCATTTTAGAGGGGCTCATAATTTAACCATAAAACAAAATAAATGTTTAGTGAACAATATTGTCCAAATATA
>JAVCKZ010049993.1:0-18079 GCA_034780755.1 Lepetodrilus elevatus
TGCTGAAGGCGACTTAAGTTGCCCGATCACATGCAGAAATAGAACACTTTGATTTTATTCAGCAGGGAAAAGGTTAACCTTTGGTGTCACACCACAAGGCATGCAACACATTTCCTTTGGACATGTTAACATGTACCTGCCTTTGATATTGTTTATGGAACCAATAATGGTATGTTATTGTTGGTTATTCAAACCTATTGTTATTTGTTATATGATTATATAAGCTTGTGTTTGTACCAGGAAGACTGAGAATTGTGTCCGTGTATCAGGTATCAAACTCAATTAGTACATAGATATTAGCGCCCAGTGCTCATTAAGGTATTTCTCATTTTCTTGTGCAACGAGTATCTCAAATTATCTGGATAGAGTTGCGTAGAAATCATGCTGGGTATACAACATTTCATTGTCACGATTCTGGACTTGTGAACATTATCGTGATTAGCGTAGCTAGTGATTAATGTTGTCGTGTTTGGTTTTGTACAATAGGATGGTCGATTGTCATTACCTTGCTTTCATGATTACACTGAAAGCTGAGGCTGGTGCTCCAGAGATGATGTATCGTCTGAGAAGTAAAACTGGGGCATCTAGCTTAGTGTTCCGTGTACTCTATTTTCTGTTCCATTAGTATAGTTCATTTAACGTATATATGCATCTATATGCCCCAGAAAGCTGTGAAATGTGAAGAGATTTTATTCTCAATATTACTACTACTATTCATGGTATATTATTAGGAATTAAAATATTTAATTGAAGTTACTTAATATTTACATCTCAGTCTTTTGATCCTCAACCAGTGTAGTTAAATTGAAATGATGAATAAATCCATTCTGTTAACCTTCTCCCTGCTGAATAAAATCAAAGTGTTCTATTTCTGCATGTGATCGGGCAAGTTAACTCGCCTTCAGCATGGAGAGAGCTAAATTGTTTATAAATAAATTAAATATGATTGAATAAGCATTGAATATTAAATGTTATTAATGTTATCATATTCCTGGTTGATCTGAATACACGGTCAAACAAACTGATGATTGGCAGTTTTTCAAATCTATTTATCCATGGCCACTGGCATAAACATGGTTGAGCGTGTCATTTCCAACACAACAGAGTGCTTTCCAACAGCCACGATTCTGCTATAAACCATGCTAACTGCCACATCTTTTGTTCACATTTCAATAAAAATTGTTCTACCGTAATATGTTACAGGTTTCAGATGGCCCACATCAAATAATTTTCAGGAGGCAATGTTCTTTCCACCTACAAATTAACTACATTAAATCTGGGAGAGTCCCGTGTGTACGTGCAGCATAGCAGCAGTGACACGACTTATGTATCTGTACGACCACTTGTGCAAGATGTAGGTCTTCCTATTACCAGGGTATCGCAGTGACATCCAGTTTCATCAAGATATCACCATGACACCAAGACTATTATTTTGTCATCTCATTCTTTAATGCAGGGACAAATCATTCCTTGGTGCAAGGGCAACTCATTCCTTGGGACAATTCATTCCTTTATTACATGACAAATCATTCCTTGATGCAGGGACAAATCATTCCTTGATGCAAGGGCAACTCATTCCTTGGGACAAATCATTCCTTTATTACAGGACAAATCATTCTTTGAAGCAGGAACAATGCATTGCCAGATCTATATTTGCTAAAATCCTGTTACGTAATACATAGACCATATCTCCCGTTGATATAGATGTACATGTCTGATTGGAGTCGATATAGATGTACATGTCTGATTGGAGTCGGTTAACCGTGTTAGCAGAATATATTGATTTCAGAGTATTTATTGCCAGGTTTGCCAAACCCCAGTTACTGTATGGATATTCTCAGATATGCTGGCTTTCTATACCTGAGGTAGCTCTGTACTTTGGAACTCTCCGGTTTCCTTCAGCAGGAAGAGGGTTAATCATGATCACTGCTGCATCTCCAGTAGTCTTTAGCCACAAAAAGGTTAACTAGTATTAACTATGAGCTGGGTTGGATTAACCCTCTCCATGTTGGAGGAAACCTGAGATGCCTTATAGAGGTGTGGCAGTGTCTAATCCAGAAGTGAGAAGATTATTAACCATTCCACAGGTGTGGTTTTTTTTCTGTGTGGCATCATTCCTTTGGGTGGTCCTTGTCTTTGTAGCCATCAGAGACCATGGAAGCAGTGCCATGTTTGTGTACGACATAGCTTAACGTTACAGCCAACACATGTCATCTGTGGATACCTTTGGCAGTGATATATGATCTATCATCTAGCAAAGGATGACCATCAAGAGAAAGGATGGTGTCTTCAACTGTCTTGGTGGTGGTGGTGGTGTGTGGTGTTGTGTATGTGTGTCTATGTTTGTGGTGTATGTGCGTGTGTGTGTGTCTCTGTGTGTGTGTTGTGTATGTGTGTGTCTGTGTTGTGGTGTATGTGCGTGTGTCCCTGTGTGTGTGTTGTGTATGTGTGTGTCTGTGTTTGTGGTGTATGTGCGTGTGTGTGTGTCCCTGTGTGTGTGTTGTGTGTGTGTGTGTTGTGTATGTGTGTGTCTGTGTTTGTGGTGTATGTGCGTGTGTGTGTGTCTCTGTGTGTGTTGTGTGTGTGTGTTGTGTATGTGTGCGCGTAGGTCTTTGTGTGTTGTGTGTGCATGTCTGTGTGTGTGTGGTGTGTATGTGTGTGTGTAGGTCTGTGTGTGTGTGTGTGTGGTGTGTAGGTGTGTGTGTCTGTGTTGTGTCTGTGTGTGTGTGTGTGTGTTGTGTGTGTGTTTGTGAGGTAGGGGGAGAGGGGACCAATGCTCTTATTTACATGTCCCTTACCTCACCCACCCCCCAATCCAGTGGGCATCAATGTGGTCAGTAATCAAGGCCATGTTCTTCCAAAGCAATAAGTAGATGAGTAGCAGTATAAGCTAATATACATGTGTTATGTGAGACTGGCATCTCAAGCTAATGCAACCATAGCAATGTTCGCCACAATAACAACAGCAGCATGCACATCTTCTCTAGCACTATGGATGTGTTACTAGACAGTTGTACTACAGTACTACACACTGTACACAGCTCACCATATGCTGTACAATCTGCCAGTTATTGATTGCTTGCTATTTGTAACAATAGTAATAGTATACTAGTATTCTGCACTGTGTTATGGAAGTAGAGTATTATTTATCTATACGATATGATCAATATATTTAAATGAAATTATTATTAATCTCTTATTCAATATCATTCAAAATTATACACTTGTAATCAGATTATGCGATACATAGAATTATTTTAATTTGAATGTGCTTAATAAAACTTGTGCTTTTTAAAATGAAAATATGTGTAATATGTAACATGTTATTAGACATTGTGAAATAGTTTATTTATTTTTAATTATCCAGCGATTGATGGATAGCTAGTTTTCTATGAACACTTATGGACTTCATATGTAAAATTAATTGATATCGTAGTACATTTTATGATGTTATGATTACATTGATAAATATTTAAAATTACAACACAGATAATGAAAATGTATATGAATGTTAAGTATTCATGCAAGAATAACTTGAATAAACATAGGTAGACACTGTCTACAGCTGGTCTAATGGAGCCATGTAGTTAACAGAGGCTAATGGAAACTATTGGCACACCAATGGAATGACCAGTTTATTTGTATCCAATCTCTCTCAGTCTCAGATTTTAGAAAACGAGCCTTAGGGGTGCTATTGAAGCAGTGATTATAGTGTCTATTAACGAAGCCATGAATGTCATGAATCATTGATCAACAGCCACAGGTGTAAGATGAAGTTATACACTGATGGATATGTTGATAGGTTATTGTAACCATGGTAACTGAAAGTCAGATGGGAGATAATGTCCATCAGTCTGTGTAACGGTAACGGACACAACCAACTCTTCTGTTGATGAAGAACTTGCCAGCAAAAGCGACTGTTGAATAAGAACATCTACAACCAACTCTCCGTGGTGCTCTTAGAAAAGCTATTCAAATAAATTAGATTGGTATAAAACATTGATGGAAATGCAAAGCATATCTTCAGGTTTTGACTTGAGATATGTATGATTTTTGCAATTGTATTGGGAATGACTTAACTTCCTGCTTGGTGAAGGCGTGCATAGAGGCCCTAGATTTAACCTTCTCCCTGCTGAATAAAATCAAAGTGTTCTATTTCTGCATGTTATCGGGCAAGTTAACTCGCCTTCAGCAGGGAGAGGGTTAACACTTCCTCGTAATAGCCGGCAGAAATTATTGTTTACACTTATAGTAGTCCTGGAACAGTTTTACCGTTCTATTGTTGCCGAAACATTGTCATGTTTTGCCATGGATATGTCAGTATGTTGCGAGTTATTTTCTAGAAAATCCCCAAAAAATAATCTGCAAGGTTTCTGTTACTAATGTTAGCACATTTGCTGTTATGAAAAAAATGACATACCAAAATGAACTTACAAATGACATACTAGTATGAACTTACCGACCTTAAGGGAAACTATCTGTTGAGCCATATGTTTATCTAATTATGCCTCGCCCATGAGTGAGTTTCTGTTGGGTAGCGTGCTAATTAACTACGGCTCATTATATGAAGTCTGTCATGACGCTCAGAAAGGCCAACACACAATGATCGGTGCGGACCATCTTCACTAATTAATTTGTACTCTTGGGCTTTGAATGATGCTGAGGCAGTGCTTCACTTAATAATGTCAAGCTTGAGACGGGTAAACTTTGGAAGACTTAAAGAGACTTAGCTATTGGTGACTTAACTAACAGTATTGGCTAATGTGGTCCAGTGATAGTCCATACTGAAGACAACCAGAGATGCCCTCAAAGAGCTCTGCCTAATCCAGCAGGGAGAGGGTTAAAGCATGTACATTCATTTGAGAACATGATTTGTATAATACTTTCCTTATGAGATTAATCAAATCTATGGTGTGTTATGTAGCAAGAAACTGTCATCAATCCTCTGTACTTTTGTCAATATGAGATTGTTGCAGGGATATGTATCGTCGCAAATGGGTGAAAGATTCCCGCAGCGACGTTAAACTCCATATTCACACTCACTCAGGGATATGCATGTCTTTTATCATGACATTGTGCATCCTACATTTACTAGATTTCAATGATTCCAATGAACCTTCAAAATTGTTATGTGGCCACTTCACAATAACGTCATTCCAGACTTATCTCTATATAATAATTCCTTTAGAATCATAGATAATCATTATCCTTTCCGAAGGACCAAAACATCGCATCTTAATCCCCATGCGTCATCTCTCCGCAGGATCATCGTGCTGGCGGTCATCCTGGGCGTGGTCAACTTCGACGCGCACGTGTCCTGCACCAAGGACCTGCACGACCACGTGCTGGGCTACCTCATCATCCTGTCCCTCTGCTTCTTCCTGGAGCTGCTCATAGCCGTGGTGAGCATGCAGGGCGGCATCCTTGACCACCACCCGCGCCGCAGCATGCAGTACCTGCTGTACGCCAGACTCGGTCAGTATATATACAGCTGTGGTATAGATTCAGGCTTGGTCAGTATAGACACAGGCTCAGTCAGTATAGGCACAGGCTCAGTCAGTATAGGAACAGGCTCAGTCAGTATAGATAAGATCAGTCAGTATAGACAAGCTTGCCAAGCTCAGTCAGTATAGACAGGCTCAGTCAGTATAGACAGGCTCAGTCAGTATAGATAGGCTCTGTCAGTATAGACAGGCTCGCCAAGCTTGGTTAGTATAGACAGGCTTGGTATAGATACAGGCTCAATCAGTATATACAGGCTCGGTCAATATAGACAGGCTCGGTCAGTATAGAATAGTACAGACTCACCCAATATAGACACACTTCATCAGTATATTACACAGGCTCAGTCAGTGTAGACACAGGCTCAATCAGTATAGATACAGGCTCAGTATAGACATGTGTTTTGTACCTATTATGAGCTGAGTGTTTTAAGGCTCTAAAGCAGGTACAACACTCAGCTGTAAAGCAAAACAACAGGGTTCCTATTCTCTAAACGTTCTTACGAATTTCTTAGCCGAAGAACAGTTTGTAGCCATACTATAGGAATCGTTAAGAACTGTTCTTAGGCTAAGAAGTTTATAAGAATGTTTCAAGAATCACTGAGAATAGGCCCCCTGGAATCTTATTTTTACATTTAAACAATTTTACAATGTGGCATTTGGCCAACTAGTTCTGGGAGGTCCATTTCACTAATCATACTTTTCTTTTAATTTCTAATCACAAATTTCTTTGCTATTTATTATAACTTGGCTGGCAGTGAGATTAATCAGGAATTCAAAATGTACGATGATGTAGAAGTTCTCGAAGACTTTATCCAGCAGTGCTATTTCTTTTGTACAGAAAACCAGTATGTGTTGTTAAAGAGAGATTACTTTAAGCTAAATCTGGCTTCTTGTCAACAACGGCTGGAGAATTGCTCTAATTAATCTGGGAATTATCTCTTGCCTAAAAGTAATCTAACCACAGTGGCTTTCATCATGTTCATCGCAAGACTTGATGACCATTAAAGCCAGCAGAAGATCTGCAAATGAGGTTTCCCTTGCAGATGGCTTCACAGAGTATTAGTTACCAATAGTGTGAGTCGTGACATGCTCGGAATCGGGACAGTTTTCATATTCGCATCACGTACTCCAGATATACGGAATGTTTATTAATGATACAAATCGTACATAATTGATTTTCAATTTGTGTTCATTAGTCTGTGTACTGTGGTAGAAGATTTAATAAGAACTTTGGACATGATAAAATAACACTCAATTCGTGGAATAAAAGCTTGCTTCTGCTGGGGCGACAGAAGTCACGGATACTGACATTGTATTGTCGCTAGACTAGTATACTAGTACGTGAATAAGGCCACTCATAGTTTGTCTTGTGTTTTTCATCTCCTGACAGTCACTAGAGACAAACCCTGTCAATTTATACTTAAACTTCCCAGTGGTTTTTCCTATACCTATGTCAAAGTTCTATAGGATTGTCGCATCACATGATGGGTTAAAGATTCCCTATTGTGATGTTAAGCAACAAATTGCAGACTTTTTATTGCAGAAACTGTTAGGTTTGGGGACTAATATTCCATGTAAGAATCAAAATTGCCTAAACATGGCATTTATATGTTTACATTCTTTTAAAAAGATTTTAAGAAGATTTATTATGGTTAATGGCATGGGAATTTCTTCTACTTATAAACCTTTTAACTAATTACTAAACTTTAAAAATCCCATGACTGCCTAAAAAGCAGGACTTGTTCATAATTATTCCTATTAGAGTCTGGAGAATGAGAAACTATATAAAATATATACCGTAGATGGATTTTCATGATTTCACTTCTCCAGTATAGAAATAGATGAAATATTCTGCAAATATAGAGAAAAAAATGTATGGCTATTCATTTGTTACTTATTTACTACTTTAGTACAATGCAAGTTCCTACCAATCATCCACCAGATATATCACTATAATATATAAAATAAATATTTAAAATATACAGATTGTTATAATGACTCATTAATGCACTCTACCAGTTCTGCACTGAGGTATATATTGAATATTCTATACTTGCAAAATGGATTTATGACAATCCTTCTAGTGGTAGAACAATAGGATTGCCTGCCAAACATCCACAGGACATCCACAGGATATCCACCACTGTCGGGGCCTGGTGCTCCCATTGTCTCTATCATATATTATCTCTCAAGTGGCAATTTCTGGCTGTTCCTCTCACAGTACATGTGGACCTAGTCATTAAACGCTATATAAATAATAATAATTATTATTATTATCATTATTATTATCATCAATGTCCACACAAGAAATATATTCACACTCCATGGTTAATAATCATCACACACTTGTCAAATACACATAGACAAACTCTAGTAAATTCCTGCTGCTAACTTAGGCAACCATTCTGTCAGTCAGTCAGTCAGTGATCTCAACTTACAGACAAAGAATGATAACGAGTTTTGCACAATTTCCTATGGTAACGGTTATTTTGCTAAAAAGGTTATTAACTTGTTTACGTGAGCGGGTTGTTTACTAGGGAGGGAGGGTGTCTACCAGCTAGTAGTAGTAGTGCCAGTGCTATGTAATACCCCAGTGTTGACTGGCAGGCCGTGTCTGGTGCCGACACCTATGGAGAATGGCGTAACTGCCACTTCTAGTTGGCTTGTGGTGTAGAAGCGGTGAGATGCTGAGAAGAATCCCGGAAATAATGAAATAAGAAACCTTGTTTGTCTCTTCATGTTTGTATTGTTTAATTCCAACCAGTAATGTCAATGGAAGGTCAAAAACCATATTTTTTATTCCCCACATGTTGTAGTACGAATATAATACATACATACCCCCACACACACACGCATGCATGCACGTGCACACACAGACACAGCCTGCTTACTTGAATATTGTATATCAAATTAATAAATTTAATATATGTTTCAATGGTTGAAGAACAAATATTTCCAGATAATTCATATCTAACTTGAATGACTAAATACAAAAATGCAAAACATATTCAGATTTTACAGATATTAATTGTATAAAACATTATTTTGTATGACGACCCAAGCTATAGTTCCAGCAGTACAAAGAGTTCAGACCTGTGTTCAGACAGACACTTCAGTATACATGCAATACATTCCCACGCAATGCTAAATAGGGTGACTTAATTACCTAGTTAATCCCTGCTAAGTTTATACCAGTTGAACCACGGATGCAATACCAATCAATATCTATCTATCACTGTATTAGTTGTACCACAGTGTACGTGACCGGTCATTTGGTTTATTATGGAACATCTCTAAATTATTCACAATGCTTGCCTACTGTAAATTTTGCACATACGCACATACTGGTGTGTAGTATAGTATTATTAATCACATTAATAGAAGTTCAATGCTAATATTAATTGCTTTTGAATTATTGAAATACAAGGTAAAGCATATGACTGGAAATGAAACATAATTTGTTAGCAATATTGTGTTTAAATGTCTTAAAATATAAAGATTTAGGTGCAATTGAATTCAATACTATTTAAAAAGTGTTATCAGTGCATATTATTTAATCACCAACGTTTCCCATCAAGTGGAATAATCTACCTGTTTAGTAAATTCATTATGAATCAGTAGGATGGTGTTTCCAGAAAATTGTCTTTAACCCTACATGCTGGATTAGGCAAAAACACTGCTCATTAGGGCATCTCCAGTTGCCTTCAGCAGGGAGAGGGTTAATGTCATAAATATTAATATAAATCCCTGTTATTCAGCAGATAATGCTATTGTTAATCAGCTGATAACTTTACATGTACTTCTCATTGTTTAACCCTAATCACTCCTAACAGAGATCTTCAGTTGCCCGCGGCATGACGACAGTAAAGATATTGTTGTACAATTGACCGATCTAGACCATTCTGTGTAATCATGCCCATGCCTAGACTTCAAAGTGGTAGTTATTAGCTGTACATCTATGCCTGACCTTAAGTTAATGGACCGATGTTCGTGTCCTCTCTCCTCCTTCAAACCACAGCATTGCCGCCGACACAGTATTATGGGCTTTTATAGATGCCTGACTGTAAGTGGTAATTAATGATCTAGAGTTTTTGTAAATGTCTACTTTGTTGTGTGTTCATGGTCATTATGCTGGCTAATCTGTTAAATTAACAATCTGAGAACTTCAATTTGTGGTCCAAACAAAAAATGGGTTAATTTCTTCTTTATGACATTATTGCATGCTTGAAATTGTTAAAAAACAACATTTTTTTAACTTCAAATTACGAATAAATTACAAGACTTTTAAGATAATTATACCGGGGTAACTTCTTTATGTGAATGTGCAAGAGTCATTTCATTTCCGTAGCTTTAAGCTTCCTGATAATATGGTTAAAGACTCCTGGATTGAGTTTGTATTAACCCTCTCCCTGCTGGAGGCCACCGGAGATGCCCTAAGACCTGTGCTTGTACCTAATCCAGCAGGGAAAGATTTAATTTGAAATTCTACTCACCATTGTGGTCATGATTTACCCATTCTTCTAATCATTTTGATTTAATTTTATTACATTGTTGTTGTTATTATTATTATTATTCTTATTGTTGTTATTATTATTATTACTGTATTATTATTATATTTCTCGCACTTGTCACTGTTGCAGTGGTGTTTGTCGGAGAGCTGGTGTGGCTGGTTCTAGGTGTGGTGTGGACAGCCAAGCACTATCAGACCTGTCACCCCATGACTGCCAAGAAGGCGGTACTAGGTGAGTGCAGACAGGCGGTACCAGACAGGCGGTACCAGACAGGGCGTACTAGACAACACTTTCATTCTGTAATGAATCACTGGTAATATAGAGCAATGCTTGTCTTCCCTCTTGCCATGGTCAAACCATGCAGAAACCATGCTGAAAGAAATTTGATTTTGAATAGGAGTTGCGTTTTTATTATTGAAATAGGAGTTACTTTTTCATGCATGACTATGACAATGGATCCCGTTCTGTCAGCCAAGACTGGCCTGCCATGATACAGTTCAAGGGGGATCACTCTCAACAACTACAGCACAATACACTGTTACTGTGCAATTCTGAATATTCAAGTTTAGGCATTATATGATTGATGATATTGTTATGAAAGTGATGAAAAATGGAGTTCATAACACTCCATCTTTCATCTTCTCCGTCTTTTTGCAATCCCTTTATTTCCATTATTGTTGTTAATGAAGTGACATGTGATGATAACTCCAGACACTGACAAGAACATGTAGTTTGCATATATGTAGCCAGGTGTGATATTAGATGCTCCTACTGGTCTCGGTCAGTGGGGTTACCCCTTTGGCTTAGTCAGTAGAGCGTTGGACTCGCAATCCAACAAGTCTAGTTAGCATCCCAGGATCAACACGGTCCTCATTTACAGTTATTACCCAGTTCCATGTAGGATGTTGTTCTGTAGCCAGATCTGATATAAGATTCCCCTAACTGGTCTTGGCTAGCAGGATTTCCCCTTTGGCTCAGTCGGTACAGCGTTGAACTCGCGATCCAGCAACTCAGGTTCGAATCCCAGGATCAACACTGTCCTCTATATAACGCACATGTTGTCGTCCCTGCAGGTGTCATCGTCTGCAACTGGCTGGTGATGTTGACGGTCATCATCTCGCTGTGGTGCACGTTCGACTCGGCGGGTCGGAAGTGGGTCAAGATGAAGAAGTACCAGGACAGCCTGAAGGAGAAGAGGAGAGGAAACAGGAGGATCTCGGGCAGCACTCGCAGGAACTGGCGACAGAGGTGAGAGAACCCGTCCTGTAGGCTCGTACTTGTACCGCGACATTTCGTACGTTGACTAGGAAATGCAATGTCGGTCGTTGAATGTCCCTTCCAATTTCTAGCATGTCCCTAGTTATTTAGAAATGTAGATAGTGAAAATTGTGATTCATTAAAAAATGTATCATTCTAGAGGTTGTAATTAACTTTTAATGTCTAGAATTCACATCTATTTTTTTTTATTATAGTTTATTGGCAAATAGAAGTGTATATAATTATATGTATAGAAAATAGTGCACAACATTTGAGGTAAGGATTATCACAGATATTATGTTTAATATACAGTACCATGTTAAAAATAAACGAATACCTATAGAAAGTCACATGTTACAGTACAAATGTGTTTGATATTCTAATGAGTAAGAAACAAAAATGTAAAGAAAACACGGATGCAAATCTTTACTTCTTTAGGTCGAGTTGCATTCCAATACTTATGCGTGCTTTATGTTCTTGTTGTAGACATTGGCCAGTGATCTTCTCATCACCATTCTTTTACATTCATCTGAATTTTATACTCATACTGTATCATTCTTTTGATGTGTTTTCCATATTCACTTTTATAATTTTATAATTTGTGCTATAATTTTACTAGGTTTTTGCATGTTTTTTTTTTTAATGATTTGATTTCAATATATGTGTCAGATATTTGTATTAATAATTTTGTTATTGTATAAAATTTGTTAATGCATGATTTTTAGTATAACATTTTGTTCATATGTCATCTTTTGATTGTATTTTTTTTTATCTCTTTCTCATCTGGTCTAAATGACCGGTGAGATATGTCATTGTCTGCTTGTTCAGCTACATCATCAACATCATTGTTGGTGAGCAGCAACTCTTCAGAAACAATTGCACCAATGTAAACTAAAAGTTTCATTCTCATCAAAGATGGCCGACCACACAGCATTCCCCTTCATAAACCTTTCAATTTCACACTTTCCAATCATTCCTATCAGAAATATCAGCTGTACGTAATGTGAAATTTATTTTAATTTTTTTTTATGGACAATAATGACAGTATTATTGTAATTTCAGTCATTAAATGTCATTATATTTATAACCTGATAACCAATAAAAACTATTCTTTTACTTTTAATAAAAGTATCATAAATGGCATTATTTATATTATGCAAAAATAAAATAAACATTTACAAAACTCTTATTCACATATTCCTTCCATAAGCATCAAGAATTTTTAAGGTATTTTTTTTCTGCAGTGGCTATTCAACACAGGAATGATCATTGATATGCAATTGTAATGGTGGTTTTATGTCTGATTATTTGTCTCTTTACAAGACACATGTTGTCTCTGTGGGTATCCTGTCGCAATCAGAGTGTTTTTTCATCACGTATCTTCTCATATCAAATGTCTTCAGTGTATTCCAAAACACAGATAAAGCACTAATGAGAAATCATTAACTCTCTGCCTGACTCTTGAGATTTTCCGTTGGCAGCTGAAATTTGATTTTTCCTTTTAATACCCAGTGAGCTCCAGATCTGTTGGGACTGCTATGTTGCTACAAACTCGTCGCGTGTGTTCTGGCTGCCTGAGATGGCTGTAATATTGCTACATGTAATGCGAGAGATTCAATAAATGTGATCATTCTATTACTGGGTTCTCCTGTACTAAACTACATATAAGTAAGGTGGTCTTCTCCAGCCTCAGCAATGATGTAGTCTCTGACTAGGGGCGGGATGTAGCACAGTGGTAGAACATTGGACTTCAGAGCCAAATGTTCCAGGTTCACATCCCGCCCCCAGGGCCCGGCGTCAATGTTCGCGAAAGTTACCTTTCTGACATGACATGCACATGCACTCAGTGTTCGAAATTACTGCTGAAAACCTACTGGCCCGAATAATGATACAAATAACAAATGTTTATAAAAAAATATGAATTTCTACTGGCCCTTAGGGTACCTTTAGCATTGGGAGAAATGGTCGGGCCAGCGGTAATTTCGAACACTGCGTGCACTGTCTGTAGAGTGGCAATGCGGTTATCATCCTTGGTCTTGTCAGTACCAGCCGGTGCTCGCAGATTTACTGCAACATTCAACGCTACAGATGTTGCATGTTTCCTCCTGCCCTAAACTGATATTATATTATATTATATTATCGTGATATTAGTGAAAGATTCTAGAAAGGGACTCTTAATAGTTTTTTAAAAAGAAGAAAAAAAAGCCTATTGCTAAGGATGGAGAGACTGTTACCTTACAGTTAAGCTGTTTCATACAGAAGAACCCTGGCCCCAGGATTACAAAAACAGTCAGTAAAATTTCATGCTCAATTCAAAGTTTTTTTTGCGATTCTCCATATAAGATTTGAGCTTGAGCATGAAATCTTACTCATAAAGTTTCGTAATCTCTGTGCCTGATCTATTTGTGATGACAATGTTTATATGCAATTATCTGACACATACATTTTTCCCTGCATTGAGTGGAATGTTTTTGCAGCTTTGGTTTATGATTTTGATTTTGTTTGCTTCCCAGGTTTAGGATAATAAAGGAATTTTTTCATCAGAGGTTTCGCAGGTACTTTTTGCCATCTTGTCTCAAGAAAGCACCAGTTGTACTACTGTATTCCTTTAGTCATAGATATTATCTTGTATTGAGCACTCATTGTACAGAAATTGTACACCACAAATGTGTTGAATGTCAAGTATTTATCAGTACATAAATAGTAACTTTATTTTATTGACATATTCAGTTTGAAACTATTCTTTCTACACAATTCAAATTAGCATTTGTCTTTCAATAATTTACTTAATTTACACCTTGAAATTAGTATCACTACATGTTAAATTTGTGGCAAATTTCACTTATGAATAGTGGTTTTAATCACCAATTCATTTATTCATGTGGTAACCGTTCTTTTAAGTATTGTGTTCTTAATATCATCACTATTTATTAACCTATGACAGATGAAGAATACTATGTATATATCTCTGTCCCCTCTGTGTGACATTTGCTATCTGGAATTGACAGTCTGCATCTAGTGATTCTTTCAGTCTTTGGCACATTGAAAAAACATATTGATTTCCAAACCGGCCTAACACCAACACTCATTGCATTAGAATTCCATTTCAAGCTTTTAGAATTGTATCACCGATAGCACTAAGCTGTGACATCAACGCTCACAGTGAGATCCATCATCATGGTTCATGGTGCAGCAAGCAGAACATGTTCCATATGTCCTTCAAAGATTTTGTCCTAATTGCGTATTCACAGTTCTATTCCTTCCATCAACACACATATCAATCTATTCAAATAATGCAAGAACATGTATTGTGTTAACACTGCAGGACTGACCTCAGAGCATTCCTCATCAGTAATTCATAGCTTCTCCTTTTATCTCGGTCCTGTAAGATATGTTTATCTGCAATGTGTATGGCCCTCTAGACTGGGTCTTCAACGCATCATCCTGAACAAGTTCAGCCAGGGTCTTTGATCTTCACTGCACCGGCAAATTGGCACCCATGTCCTAGCTCTGACATTGATAGCCTCCCAGATAAACACATCCTGTCTCGATGGTCTTCGAGGAATCCAGAAAGTTGTACCTTCCTTCGGACCCATGGCAGATCATTGATCCATAGTGAATCTCTGTCGTTCAGTCCACCGGTTTCTGTAGTTATTTCCACAGACCATCATGGTTTCCATTCAGATCAACCTAAAGCTCAACAAGTCTTTAAGGGACCCTTTTTTTGTTACCTTCATCTATCCCACTCCCTCCCTCAAAATAGGTCACATTGACACAGACTTGGCCTCAAGGTTACAGAACTAAGTACTATTCTATGCTAAAAGGTTTTTCATTCAAATTCCAATGAAAAATGTGAATTCACCATGAAATTGTTCTCAAAAATGCTTCATGTCATTGGGACCTAGCTGTTTCTGGTGAGGATTCATTACCCTTCCTTGGACTTTAGGCCAGTACGATTTCCATGAATTTGAACTTGGTAATCACTCGCTTTAGCCCTTTGAATAACAAAAACTAAAGCGGTTCCTTTGAATAGCAGAAAGATTGGACTACTGTAAGTTGTACATCAGCACTAGGAATGACTCTCACATCATTGGAAAACTGTCACTTTTTTATTCTTTAACTTGAAGTACAAGATATTAACACAATCCCTATAAGTTTATTTGGATGATTTGGAATATGCAATGAGTGTGAATACACTTGGTTAAATTGTTATTGTTATTGAAATCCAAAATATTTTATTTTTACTAATCTTAATATGCATCAACATTGGCATCATATGAAGCTGTCCATTAAATATGGCATTAATAATTAATAATTTATTCAATAGCCGTTTTATTTATTTTCACAAGTCACTGTCAATTTTAGATTTATGAATAACCATTCTATTGCTTTACATTTAATCACTTTTTTCTTAACACTGCTGTATACACTTGTATATGTATTTGGATATTTATTGGAACTGTTCACAATTCTATGTCTCAATGCAATTAAATTTGTTCTTCATTCATATGTATATTTATTGGCAAGACAATGGCTATGCTCATAGAATTAGGAAAATAACTATGCATGCATTGGAAAAAAACTGAGAATTTAAGGTTTATACTGTTTGAGCATATGGAGCACCGTCTACTGCAAATCTTGTGAGTTACATTTGGAATTATCAGGTCCTACCAGATTTCACCACCTGAACATTCCTGTAAATCTTCAAACCACAGGTTTATGTAAAAGTTGCAAATGCTTCGATGGTATATAAGAGAAGCATTTACAAGATCAGATTTTTCCTAAGCCATATCCCCTTGCTTAAGGGAAGACAGGTCATTGGAGACTACAAGTACATAATGCTTTAATATTCATAAGATATCTGCCAAGGACATTGAAGACTACAAGCACATAATACTAGGATATTCATAAGATATCTGCTAAGAACTATCTGAGATAGGAATATTGATTCCCCAGCAGTCTGCTATTGCAACACTCGCACTACAACCCTCTTCAAGTTACACCTTATCAGGAATATATCTGCTTCTGTTTCTGTGTCTTGTCAATAATCCTTAAACTCTGCTCTCCTTCCTAATTCTGCATCTTTCTTCAGATATACATCCACTGTCTTGCCTGTTTGCTCACAAGTTTCCACAGTTCTATGTGAAGCAACTGCAGTCTCAAGACTGTTAGCTGTTACTGCAGCACCTTGTAACCAGTAGATCAGAATCCTGCTCTAACTCTTTTGCATCTGGTCATAACCATGTCCACTGTAGTTGTATGTACTGCTTGAGTTGTCCTCTTGAAATCATTACCTGACCATGAATTGTCCTCTTGACGTCACTATTTGATCATGAGCTGTCCTCTTGACATCACTATCTGACAATGAGTTGTCCTCTTGACATAGCTATCTGATCATGAGTTGTCCACTTGATATCAGTATCTGACCATGAGATGTTCTTTTGACCGATATTTGACCATGCCTTGTCCTTTTGACATCAGTATCAGGCCAGTCATTGTAAGGTTGTCTAATAGTATACACCACTTACGTGTATGTCATGCAAGACCCATTACTCTGATACAGATGTAGCTAGAACATGACTATTGAAATTGAACTACATTTTCTTATATGCATACAGCATCTCATTCTGATCACCTTCAGTAAATGTCATGGCTGCTTGTCATGAAGCTCACGTATCCACTACAAGACCATTCCCTTTGTAATCTGAGGATTTCGTATACATAATGCCCTGGACCCAGTTATGAGAGGGTTATGGCCGTCTAGTAGAAACGAGAGCTTCATGAATGTCTTCCATAGTTTGTGAGACACATTAGAGTGATGACGTGTAGGAATGTCATAATGGATTTGAAAGGTGCATTCTAATACCCTGAAATTGTTCTATCGATAATTGTATGATGTTATCTTTGCAAATAAATTGAAATGTCGTTTCCCCCCGCATTGCATGCAGCATCACTTTGATGTGAAATTGACCGTATCGACTGCTGTGTTGGTGTTGGGAGTTTCACTGAAGGGTGTTGTGGTTTCAGGAAGGCATTTAGAGCGTACGAGGAGAGCTGGGACCGGCGCCTGCAGTTGTGGTGTTGCTGTGTGGAGAGAAAGGGACGAAACAAGGCAAGAATACCACTACTGTCAGCACATAGGCTACCACTGTTGTGGTATTGTGCTAAAGTAACCGGGTGTGGTATAAGTTGCTCCTACTGGTCCCCATTGAAATAGAATAATGATGATCCTGGGTTTCAAAACCGAGTTGCTGGATTGTCCAACGCTCTACCGAGCGAGTTGAAGGGGTAGCCTGACTGGCCAAGACCAATAGGAGCATCTTGTATGACACCTGATTACTCTAAGTTATACAGTATCCTGAAAGTTACAAAATTGGAATCCCACCATACATACTTGCCATACTATGGCTGTCCTGTGTTCTCATCCCACATCTAACAGATCACCATCAGGTTTTTAAGCAGTCACCATCATGATACTATAGGACTGTATATGGCATCATGGTTTAACTAGCCACAACTCAATTGCAGTCAGTTACCTCAGGGATGTAACTTATCTCTAAACGTATACTCGCCCGAATAATTATCTAAATAATAAAACATAAAATTTCTAACAGTATTTCTACAGCCCCGTAGAATAACTTTAACATTAGGAGAAATGGATCAGGCTACCGGGCGAATTTATAGTTCTAGCCATGTTACCTGTTTTTATTGAATATTATGTCATCGCATAATAAATAAATCTATTGTCAATCCGACAATCTGATTGGTTCACGTGACCCCAAAACATTGCATTCATACTGTGATGAA
>JAVCKZ010050004.1:0-18079 GCA_034780755.1 Lepetodrilus elevatus
TGTGTGTATGTGTGTGTGTGTGTGTGTGTGTGTGTGTGTGTGTGTGTGTGTGTGTGTGTGTGTGTGTGTGTGTGTGTATGGATGGTAATCTTTATTGAAAAAACATTCTTTGCGAGTCTTCGTATACTGCAAGTAGTCCTTATGCAAATAGAGACATACGCAATCGGAAATAATCATAATGTATTCATTGTCACCCAGAGAGAACGAAAGATATTCCCACGATGGTGTGGGGTCCGTCGGTTTATACCAAGGTATATGTCTACCGGTCTACTGGTATTTCTACCGGGTGATATTTATATTTTTACCGTTGCGCAATAATGGATTTGAATGTCATATTCATTGTGTTTACTGCATTAACATACTGCCACGATTTCTCACCATACAAGTATTAACAGCTATCTATTAAAATTAATTAATAGAGCGAATCCATTTTACGCCATTAGTAATGTATGTAGGCCTATACTAGTTTCCCATATTTCTATTTTAATTCGGATACAATCATATCGCGTGGAAAGGAAATCTAGAATTGATTAAACAATCCCTCCACACAAAACACAAACCGATTAAATTCTTACAACAGTATAGCACACATACAATTAGTATACACTAATTAAGTGATCGAGTTAACTCCGTCAGTACACAACCTGTGTAGTGCTATTTCAAACAATACGGTACACTCGATTGATAATGCGCATGCGCGATACACTCGCGATCTTTTGAGGCCGTTGGGGGATTGTATAGCACTGGAAGTGACCGACTGAGAAGCGAAACTTCTCAGGATACTCAATATACCGCTCCAAGTTGTGTATGCGAGGATTATTAGCCCAAATGTGATCGGAATATTAACATTCACGTGGATTGTAATTCCGTCGGATATTTTATTACGGAAATAATGGCCCAGGTAGACAAACGGGCCGAAAGACAACAGCTAGTCAAACTTATTTCACAGTGGAATATTGACCATTACGATATTTTCGAATTAAGCCAGCCAAATGAGGTAAGTTAACAAATAATGGGCAAATATGATGTTTATTAACATCATGTTAAACGCTGCACATGTTGAAAGTGTTGCGTTTTCCAAATGAGTGCACACCTTTGCACACCTTTTCAGGTGACACAATTTTAGCGTCAACAATAATCCAACATGGCGACCTTGATTCAGCAGACGTAGAACTATTTTTTAGTAGAGGCAAACCAGCCGACATACTGCATGAACGGGTTTAGTCAGCGCGGTATTTTAAAAGCAGATATTATCAAAGTTGGAAAAACATTGCGAGCAACAGGTAAAAATCCCTCCAAGTGTCAGTGGTTGCTGGAATGCGAGGGCTGTGAGTAATGGCATTAGTGTGTGACATGAGGAATGTGAGGATGTGTGTGTGTTGTTGCTGGAAGGTGTGTCATTTCAGTCACTTCCTGAGGATTTCTCAATTTCTAAGTGATTAATACTTCAGATCTTGAAAAAATACACATCATTTGAAGAATTTCTAGCATGCTAATAAACCATAAATCACAGATGTGTAAGGTATGTTTACCTGGCATGGGTATTAAATGAGCTTTTCAATCACTTCCTGATTGTAATCTTGAATGACAATTTATGGATTTAATTTTAAATGTTATGCTTAATCAGCTTTAAAACACTATTTAATTAAAGTGCACTTCTAAGTTCTAAGTGCACAAGCTGTTAAAAATGTATCAATTATGTTCTATTGATGAACTATGTCTTTTTAATCAATACATCTCAGATGTGAAGTAACAATGAGGTATTATCATAGGTACTATATATCTACGATTGTAAGATCAATTTGTAACGTCATCAATATTCAATGTAACAAATAGATTGCAGTCGTTGCAGACAGATGTAGCTTTGACCTCGTTCATATTCGGTCAAGGTAAGACTGACACCTTCATATTATGTTGTTGTTTTTATTCTAGATAATTAAGACAACTAAAACAATGCTTCAATATACCTCCTGAATGATACCTCTGTTATAGTCTTCCAATATTTATTATGTCCATTATCCCAATTATTTGTAAACATACCTGATACATGTACACACTGTAATAAAATTTAAAAACACACGTAAACTTACCATCTAAGATACAATTATTTGATAAATAATTAAATACTATTATGCTAATTTTCTATTTTCACTGATCACAAAAGAAAACACCTGGTATGAACTGTCAAGCTGCCTGATGATACAAATGCATTTATCACCTGTTATAACAATCTGCCTGGTACAAATATTATTATCATGTATCATTTTCTGCAACTATTATCAACGTTTTGCAACAATGTTCAACATTTATCAATTGTTGGTAAGGTTGCCTGGTGACATTGTACTACAATGTTTCTAAAATGATTACATTGTGATCTTCTTTTTAGGAAATAACAAGTTATTTCCACCAGATACATCCATTGTATTTCCTATTCATTTTAGAACATGCCTCTCACTGTATCCTGCTTTATGCACTGTATATTGAACATGTAATGTATGTCAGTCAGTTAATGTTTATTCAATATCTCCATTCAACTGTCATTGTATGTCAAAACATCCGAGTAACAAACTGAGTTTGAAGCATAACCTAATCTGAGCTTGATTCCAAAGTGCAATCTCTGCATTAAACTGTGATGCAAATAGCCTATATCTAGGTAAACATGATTGTTTTGTTCCTATTAACTTATATTAATTTGATACTGATATTTGTTTGAAAAGTGTTGTATTAAAAACACCTTCTACTATTACTTTGACTGCATAACCTTAAAACTGAATAAGCCATGACATATGATATACTAGTACTAGTATCCATCTACTAGGCCAGGTTTCGGTGTAGTATAATATAGCATTGTAGATTGTTTACAAGTGATAACATCCAGAGAAGCACATGCAGCTGATTAAGTTTCTTAAATATAGATCATTGTAACCTTTAGTTTAGTTTAAGATAGAAATAGATAAATACCCTTTGTTCATTGCAATTTCATAGATGCATTATAGGCTTTCTGTAAAAAGTGAAATACATCTTACCATTAACACTTACCCTGCTACCTGGGGCCTTCAATTCACCCGGTGTCACATTCAAACTCGAATAACTATTATTAACCCTCACCCTGCTACCTTATTTTACATATTTTCAAAAGATAATTTGAAGTACAACAGTAGCTATTAATATTCTAATGATGCTGAACCTAATGGTTTTATTTCTATCCAAAACAAGAGTACCAGCTTGTCAAAACAAGTGGCATATTATCGGTACCATATTATCCAAACATGTTTTATTGCAAACAACATTTGGCATACATGTGTAGAAATGTGTCCAATATGTTATTGAATCAACATCAAATTAGTTATTTCGCAAGACATATTTTCCAAGTTGGTATTAATAATTTTACATCTGATTAACAAACTAATGTCTAAATAGAATTTGGGCTGATTCATTTTCAGAAATTCACTCATGCATGACTTGTCCATCACTCAGAGGCTCCAGGGTGCAGTACTGAAAATAACAGTACTAGTACAAGTCATGCTCAGCCTACAGGTTTTATTGCTATTTTTGCAGTGACAGAATTTGCATTCATTGATCCGTGACCAAGTGGGACGTGTGTACTGTCAAAACACTACCAGCAGAATAAGTGATTATCAATCGCCAATAATCAATTAGTTAAGCATACAGACTTGAATATGAGGGAAACAAAATAGCAAATTGCATTCCATAGATATTTTCTTTGAATCAGCACGGGGGAAGAAAACGTCTTATAGATCCAATATCAATATTGATTAATGGTATGTTTTATTATAATAATTTCCTTTGAATATATTTAATTTTTAGCATCTCGATATTGCAGAATAATAAAATAAACAAATAGCCGGTATAATAATGGAAGCTTTCAGTTGTTTTTCTTGGTCACCAATTATTCTCTTAATATTATCATGAAGAGCCTGCTGCTATTGGCTCCATCTATAATAAACATGATAACAGAATTCTAAGTAAAATAGCAAACCCACAAATATTATGATTATGGTTTTTTTTGTTTTGTTTTGTTTCTTCCATTCCATTCTCTGCCATTTTAAACACTGCCTCGAATTAATATTGCTTGTTTCATTTTCTTTCCATGCATACAACTGATTTACCATAGTTCTTGGGTCAACTTCGGAACATATCAGTTGCAATCAAATGAGATTAGTGTCAGAAATGTTGATCTATATTCTAGTAGTGAGATCTCTGAGGCTAAGTTGAAAGGCAGGTAAACATTGTAAAGCGAACAATTTACCGTTGTAAATGCTATTGATATCAAGGTTTATATCAGATCTACATTTCTTCAATCGGCTTACACACCCCTGTAGGTCCTCGTAAATAGACAGCATCTAGACTTTTATAAACAGATATCACAGAGTTGCTTTGTTTTGTTTATCTGAGACTATCCTATTTCTGGTGATACCTGTACAACATGCTGATCTGGTTACCACAGCCACTGTAGAGAAGGTAACCGTAATGCACACAATGCAGTGCTACTTGCACATGTCCCCATTGTTGGCTTAATGAATGCAGAAAAATAATTTTAATGTGGTATTTGAATGTGCAATCTTCTTTTATTTTTTATTGTGTTTTTACAGAGTTACATTGCATAGAATCATTGTATAGGTGAAAGATTCCTGCTGTGACATAAAACAATAACTCACGCACCGCGCATAGTGTAGAATCGGAATTCTATGCAATTTGCTTTCTGTATAGGAAAATATCTTGACAATTTATATCTTTGGATGGTATTTCTTTTCTTGTAATGTATATTATCTTCATGACGTAGGCTGGATTTGCTACATACAAGGGCATCAACAAGCTTATCTTCTGAAAATCTGACATTAATGTATTGTACATCTTTTGTTGTGATTTAAAAATCAGATATTATGGTCAACACTCCAAGGCATCCATGACATTGATTTGAAAATCACCTGTACCAATTATGAGTTGCAATTGCAAAGTTCCATGTGCAGAATTAGTAAAGATTTGATCAAGTTTCAACTTTCATAGCTGGTATACATCATTACATGGTACTAGTATATAGTTGTTGGAATTCTTCATGAGTGTGTCTGTATACGTATTAAATATACTGTTGTTGGCACGGTTGGTTGTCTGTAGTGGGCCTCACTGTTCCAGCAGACTAGGTTCTATTAAAGACTGTGGTAATAGTGATACACTGATTACTAAATGTCAGTTAAGCTCTGCTCACGAACAATGATCATATGACATCATGTTACACAGGCTCACTGTAGATGAGGTCACAAGTCACTCAAAAATTGCCTTCACTGGGTATTATAGTGTACTTTAAGCATGACAGTCTTAAAAGAAGTGCACGTATACAGTTGTTTCAATAAGTGCACGTACAGTGGTTTCAATAGGTGCCAGCGACCGGCAAATTTGTCCGTCTATTTCTCGAATCTTTGCCGCCTACTTTCAATCTTTCCAATACAACTTTGTAGATGAAAGTATTATGTATGTAGGTTTTTCTACTGAAACCACTGATGTAGGTTTATTTATTGGAAGTGCTAGATTTACAACCAATCACTGACCAGTAAATCACACATATGCGACACTGACTTACTACTACTACTACTACTACTACTACGCACAATATAGAGATCAAATAGCGTGACCAAACCACACAAGGATATAATATAGCAGTTGTTTTTAAAAAAAATGACTTTTCACCATGTGTAATGGGAATCGCTGAAAACGTCTACATGTGGAGAAAGGTTTGATGGCAGGATTATAGTAGACCATCATCCTTAATTGGATCACACTGCTGCTCTAACCAGCAACTTGTCACAGATCATTGGTGGCATTATGGCGTGATCATGGGTGTTTAATGCCTCTGGAACCATGCTGTGATTTATGGCCTGGCTCGCTGGCTGTGAGGTGTATATTGTCCATGAGGTGTGGTGTTTATATATATCATCACATGTAAACAAACAGCCATCCAGTCATCACCCACACACCTCTTGGATGGTCAGATAGGGCCTTGACCATGCTGAATGACCAGTGCCCTTTCACTGCACCTGACAACATATGGTCGGCAACTTGGGCAGCATGAGTAGTTTCTAATTCACTGTTATATTAACAGGTCATGTTTTTCTCAGGAAATGGAAGCTGCATATTTTTTCTCTCTCATACCCTCCTTTTTGTTTGCTTATTGTAACGTGAAGAAATGTCGTGAATGGCCGGTGATATTTTATACTTACAAGGTCACTTATATACACCTATCAGATTATTATTTGGCAAGGCAGTCCTGGTTTTTTTTAAAAACATCATAAATATGGCAGGTTATTACAGGACATGGAAATTAAGCCAACCTGTGTTGTATGGATCAAATAGTACCAGTGTCAATGTATTAATTATGAATTGACTAATCTTAGATGAATTGTTGGTATTGGGATGGAGGAGCGAGGGGGATGGTAATGCATCCTCCTGTTTCTCTCTGGTTTCCTTTAATAGGATTTACTTTTGACGTATGTCAGATTGGTGCTTGCATGCCAACATCCCATTTAACATGGTGCACACAATCTTGGATCTATCTGCGACCATCAACTGACATTGACGCATGCATGCATATTTACAATTATATATTGTAATCATGGCTATGGACTAATATATGCCCTACGTACAGTTAAATTGCACTGCGGGCAACCTACTTTTTAACATTTTACACCTTTGATGCCTTTGCTACTTACCCTGACTTGCTCTGCGGGCAAGTAACTCAGAATGTTAATAGTCTAGAGCCCTGGTAATATTTTAAGTTTATACCATGTACAACATACCAATTCCATATATGATAACTGACCTAACATAGTAATTTTGGCTTGGCGTATTATCTCAAATACTTTAAAATTTAAGCTGACTTTGTCCTTTCTTTTTTTCCTCCTTCAATTTAACAAATAACATGGGTAACCCATATGTTATATTTGTAGTTTGTTTACTCTACCCACAGGCACGATCCACTTAGCTATTTTCAGGCTGCTCTTAGTATGCAACGGATGACAATCCGGTAAAAAAATTACAGGTGTCCTCGTTAATTGACAGTTATTGGAGAGACTAAACACCCAGCTCCACTAAATGATAACAGTTATTTCCAGCTTGACAATCTGCAGGTCATAGGAAATGGGAGCTGTTTGACCTGAACAGTCTGCAGAGAAAGGAAGAGCCCTGTGGCACGGTTCACGCTCGGCTGCATCAGAGTGCTCTGCTAGCGTGTTCGCCAGTGTTTCGTGGCTTACCTTACGGAACCCTCTCAAATGGGGATTACGCTGGACCTTGGACGGAAAGGTCTGGGGAAAATTGGAAACTTTCACGGGCTATTATACATTGTACACACCTCCGCCTCATTTGCAACCTATTCTTTGTTGTAACATGACTGATTAAGCTCAGTGTTTGGGTGAAGTGGTGGAAATAGGCCCGTATGTATGTAGATGGATCATACTCGACAGGTTTCATAGGTATCCCATATGACATGTTTAACCCTCTCTTGCTGGATTAGGCACAGGCACCGTTATTTAGGTTGCCGCCAGCAGGGAGAGGGTTAAAGAGTTAACTCTCCATGCCGGAGGCAACTGGAGATGCCACAAAGAGCAGTGGCTGTGCATAATCTACCAGAGAGAGGGTTAAAGAGAAAACTAGGGGAAGCTTTCATGTTTTATTTTTTTCATAAATGTTATAAAAAGTATGTTTCCATTAAAAATATATGTCTTATTTTAATTAATAAATAGCTATTTTTGCAATTATCTGATTATTTTATATTTTAATAGATTGTGATTCAAGCACCTTGTTGTTAATTCCATTACCATGATTTCAAATAATTGTTATTCTCGTTGTGATAAAGAACAGCAAAATTATATTGTTGGATGTCCTTGACTTCCTGTACATAGTAATTGCAACTGTATTGATTAATTTGTTAAATATGGTAAAATCAATATCAATAGTCTCTTCTGTTTAACTAGACTGGCTATGTAATAAGAAATAGATAAATAATTGTGTGACTGGTTATGTGGAGGTTGGAAAGCTTGTATTTGTATGTGCGTGCGTGCGTGCATGTGTGCGTACGTGTGTGTGTGTGTGTGTGTGTGTGTGTTCGTGCATGCGCCCGCACGCGTGTGTGTGTCACTGAGTGTGTGGATGTGTAATCGTATGCATTGTATATTGTGACTGATTGCTTGATTAGAAAAACGTTATGGGCTGCTACTACGGGCTGTATGCATTGCTATTGATCAGATAAGTTGAAAAAAATATTAACTTGTATGAACAGGCTTGCAGCTGTTCGAGAGTCGATCAATAATAGTTTGTTGAATACATGGACAGAGAGTGAATCTTTATTTATGAATGTATTTTTAAGACTGTGGCTGAACATGCAGTACATGCATTTATAACAATAACATCAAATGTGTTTATTGATGTTGCATGCTACTAATCTATATCAGTCATACGAAGGCATTTTCCCCTTCTCTGTCATGTTTTGATTGATGCAGCTCAAAAAGATGAAACTGTCATGACTTGTGGCATCTAATTATTTGCTATATATAGTACTTAAGCTACTTGTACGAAGATGTAGCATATAATTACTCAGTATTTACAATGTATTCTTTATACCAGCATCATCTGCAATGTATACTTAAATCTTATTCACCAATGTTCGTGTGTGGGTGAAGTATTCCCACCACGATGTAAGCCTCTAATTCAATCAATTATTCACCAATGAGTTTTATGCTGCGTACCTGTACACTAGTTACCTGTCTTCCTCCATCTACCTATGTATTTACCTGTCAGGTGTGCCAACCAGCGCACAGCAAAGTAGGCCACCTTATCCTGTTTGAAATGACATTCCACGTTATTGGGGTCAGATTCAAACTGAGGGGGATTTCAGGTCAGGTACATCAATCAAACTACATACAGGTTGTAGGATAGTTCTGTTATGGGTTTGAGTTACCTCCAGTCTTGTCTAATAACAGTTTTATGATTGGTTGGGGGTCATACCCTGGGTTTCCCTGTAATGATTCTATGTTCTGTGTAAATGTTTTCATATCCAGATTATGTCCTCATGGTCCCCCCATTGACAGCTGTTAAATAGAATGAGGACAATAAACAATGATTCATGGTTACTGCAATAACTGTCATATTCATTAGACATCGTTTACAGTGGAGGTCGGATCTACTTTGATACAGAAAACAACCATACTGAATTGTAACAACTTAAAGTTTGTTTAAATACACCTCCATCTGTTTGCATTTCTTACACCAGTAAGCTCACATCACAGGTACGCAGCATAGGTAGGGTAGGCTATTGCTATACGGGCACCCTGTTTGACGAGCTAGCATAGTCACTCGACCAGAACCTCCCACATAGACACACACACTTTCCTACGTCTTGATGAATTGACCACTTGTTGTTAGACACATGAGGAAGTAGGCGTCCATAATCTGATAGTGAAGATTAACACAGGTAACACTATTGACTTTTAAGGATAGGTTATAAAATTCTGGTTGTGAAGTAAAGTAAAACATTCTGAAAGGTCAGTACAATTACCACTTTGCTTGAAATCCCGGTCCAAAGATTATGGAATGTTTTGAGTACGATTTCATACTCAAACTCAAATGTTATGGAGTTAAGCATGAAATTGTACTGAAAAGGTTTAATAATCTCTGGGCCAGAATTATCTTCTGAACCTGCATACCCTTACAACTATAGATAGAGTGAGGGAAGCTAATGATTTAGGAAACCGAGGTTTACATTTAGGAAACAGAGGCTTACATTTAGGAAACGAAGGCATGCATTTAGAAAAAAAAACAGGCATGCTTTTTCATTACGGTAATCATTACTAAGAATTTGCTTGATGTCCTCAGGTGAAACATAAAAATAACACCAGCACTTGCAGCGACTAGCTCCAACATTTTTTGTATTATGTTCAAATTGTCACATCATGATGATTGCAGAAATTACTGATGATTGCTGTGTTATGATTATATCAATCAGTTTTGTACAGGAAAACAATGGGCTTTTTTTCTCTCTTCTGTTTCATATTAAATTTGTTCATGTTGGCTAATTAAAAAGACCAATTCTCTGGCTTGTGGATTCACAATATGTCACACAGAATAGCATAGAATTAGAAGCTATGCATCAGAACATGTATGAATATTGTACATATGGAAAGTGCAGATCTACAAATAGAATTTCTGACTCATTTGTAGTGCAGAATAAATTATAGTATTCATTGTATAGATAGATGCCAAACAAGATACAATTTGTGCAGAATTTATCATTAATAATAAGAAATGAGATTTACTCTATAATTGGAATGTATGATAAAGCTGATCACATGTATATAATCTGCTCAAGCCTACTACTTCCAACCACAAACAGTACTACAACCATTCTTAATGATTTTCCTTCTTCCTTGTAATGTTAACCAATGTTAATATAAGATATATTTTGGTATTAAGGTAATATCCTATTATTGGTCCTTTTTTTGTAATACTTGATTAATGTTTAGATTTTATTTTGGTATCCTCATTTTACATAGTGCATTTATGATGGATCCATTTGTGGGCATATAATTTGCATTTATGATGGATCAATTTGTGGACCCATTTGTGGGTATGTAGTGCATTTATCATGGACCCATTTGTGGGTCTGTATGAGTTTAGTGCCACTGAGTACATGGCACAGTAATGGATAGGACCTACAGGTGTGTAAATACTAAATAGTGCTAATGAAGTGTGCCAGGAATGGCAAAATAACAATGGGAGAAATGGTGCAATTAATCTCCCCAAGTCATGACCCAGACATACAAGATTAATAGCACGCAGATCACAGATCATAGAGCAATTTTGATAAATTCCAATGCAATCATTTACGTATTTCTTGCATGTTTCATTCATGATTTATTGAGCATTGTCACATTATTTTGCAATTAAAAATGATACACATTTGACATTTCATCATTTTATTATGTTAATGGTTTTAATGTGTTGTCATGATGATTATCCATATTTCTTTGAATATTATTTTAATAATTCCATTTGAGTGGTATTGGTTACATTGTAGAGAGCATCAGATCTGATATCTGTTGCTGATTTACATAAACTTACAATTAGGGGAGGTAGAATTGTTCTTATTACGATTTTAATAAACAAATATATCATAGATAACATACTAGTAGATAACAATGGAAGAGCAGGTCGTAAATTAATGTTGCAGAGTGTGTTGTATGTGTGGTACAGGACAGTACCAGATATGTACAATAAAATATGTTTAAATCATATGCTATATGTACTATAGTGACTGCACTGCACTATAGTGACTCTGAGTCCAATGTATTATTGATGACAGACTCGAGACATTCTCACTCCAAGACTGCTGTATGATGTATTCACTATATCTGTATATGCTTGGCCATGAGTTGTCTGGGGACCTGGATCATGGTAATCTACAGACCTCGGCGCTGTTATATGGCCAATCATCCATAGCGAAAATATATCTTACTGATTAGTGAAGGATTATCCGCCAAGAAAGTTATATGTTTGAGAAGGTTGTTTGTTATGAGGCTGGGAGAAAGGATTATTAGTATTTATGAAGATTGTAGTACAAATTGTGCACATGGACATTGGCATTGAGTTAGAATTGAGGGGAACGTATTTGAACATAGACTGCTTATCAGGACTTGATCAGGATATATTATACGTAGACACCTGCAGGACTTACTGGGGTGGGATGGGGTGGGAGTGCATGAGTGGGGGAGGTGTGTGTGTGTGTGTGGTTTGAGTGCATTACATGTAATAGGTGAAATACTGCTTTCTGTCATGATCATGATTATTTTCCAACTTTTACAGTACAACAATGTACTGACTATACACCATTATATCTCGATTCTAACTTGGTGTGAATTTATAAAGGTATACTGAACCTGATAGCGACAGAATAACTAATAATTGAATTGAATGATAAAGTTTTATCAATTAACTATCTCCATGCTGGAGGCTACCAGAGATGCCCTAAAGAGTATCACCTGTACTCCAGCAGGGGAGGGTTAAAATCATCATGCAGATGTCTGAATATACAAGACTTGATTATCTGTTTCAGAACAACCAGTTCCATGGAGTTGTGCGGTTCTTCTTCCAAGGTGGTGGAGCCAATGTGGTCACAAAGTGTATCCGAGTGGCCAGCGACGCCAAGACCTCGGAGGTCATCGAGGTCCTGGTGGAGAAGTTCCGGCCTGATATGAGGATGTTGACCATGTGCAAGTATGCCCTGTACGAAGTGCACATCAATGGAGGTATGTATGGCCAACAGTCATTGTCTTTTACTACAACTGGTTACATTTCACCATCTACTAAAGATCCTTACACACCACAGGTGAGCTCGTTGCAAATGGGTGAAAGATTCCTGCAGCAATGTTAAACTCTACTCCATAATCACTCACTCACCAAAGGCAATCGAAAACCACCAGTGACAAAAAAAAAGAAGATAGGGACTGATTAAATGATAAGGTTCCATCTCAGAACGTAAATCACTGAGTTTGTCGCTGAAAAATTTGCCTCTGGTGTGCAAGAACCGTATAAGGCATGCTCAAAGCATCACATTATTATCCCCGGTCAATGAATCAGTTTGCACTCAGTGTTCCTTTTCAACTCGCTGACATTTCCAGCACTACAATTATCCTATCATCCTATGATGAGTGCCAGTCTTCAAACTAGCAACATAATCCATGATTAGTGCATTACTTGTTCTATAATACTGGCCAGTACTGTAGTGGGTCAAGATCTATACACTCACTGATGTCGTGTACATAGTTTGCTGTGATGAAAAGGAACAACACAATTGACATCATGGTCATGCAGCTCTCAGGCTTGTTTTCTCACCTAAATACTGGACGAGCAAGATAAACAATGGTCTAGTGCATCAATATCTTTATTGTGTTTACACTATATATTACACTGTACAGCACCACATTCTTTGGCTATCTACAGGTCTGAATCAGAACACACTGAGGATAAATAAGCAATTTTCTTCATATTGATCACACTACTTTCGCCAAGCAGTATATTGTCAAAGAATTTGCGTTTTTGTGACTTGTTTTGACCTGTCGTGATTTCCATGAATTTAAATAGTTCTTTTAAGAATGACTTTTTAATCTGATCACTGAATATACTGAATAAACCCCAATTAAAAATTGGATGCGTAGCTGCCTATTAGCAGATATACGCAGATGCTTCCGCATCAATTTAATAGCTAACATTATTTTTCAAACAAAACATAAGCATAGTACAGTTACAATACTGGCGCTTCCACATTAAAACATCCCTAGCTACACGTCTGCTGATGGCGGAATCTACTAATGTACTATATTTAGGCATACAGCATGTAACCTTTCCAATTCACCATTATTATAGAAAATAAATGCATCATTTATGATATATTCATGCATTTTTCTATGGCCTATGATGGAAAAAAACATAACAAATACCTAGCATTGGCAGTATAATTAATATCTCCTTTGTGTAAATTAATGGAAATTATAACTGTCCATTATCTGTACAAAAGGTAGGTGGACTACAGACTACACAAACCAGACAGGAGAAGTGCCATGTTTTGCTCATTAGCTGCTTTGTAATGGGCAGAAAGCTATTATTATGGACACTTTTATCAGTGGTCCAATGCTGTAGACATGGTAGACCACCTGAAGTGACTTACATCTGGACAAATGCTTGTTTATCTTGTAGATACTTAGTCCAGACTTAGTCAGGCGAGGCGTACTTGGTTTTGGCCGAAAAAGTAATTCCCTACTTCTTTGTCCGAAGTGATCAGGAAAATGGACATTCTGTCTTTGACAATGGAGTACAGGTCAATCTTAACATGCTACCTTTCATTATTCATTGACAAGTTTAATTACTACCACGACCAGAGCTATGGATAGAGTTGCCTGAATAACTGTGAGAACACTTAATGTCATGTTAGGTACTCATAGTTGGGATCGATGAAAGGAAATATGAATACTGACATTGCTTTTGTGAGGCTTAATTGTCCAAACAAATAATAAATAACATGAATATGGTATTTAGTTTTGCTGTTATTTTGAAATCGATGTTCAGGTGATAGTGCAGCAGTCAGTGGTTCCTTAGTCTTCAGAGTTAAATGTCCCGAGTTTGAACCTGCCACAGAGTCCAGGGAGGCATCAGTGTTTATTCCTGGAGTTGCTTTTCCAACGTGATCATGATAAAATGTGCTGTGTGAAGTATTGCCTTATGTTTGTCCATACCAGCCAGTGCTCGCAGGTTTACTGCAACACTAAGTCTTGCATGTGTTTCAGATTTTCTCCTGTCAATGAGCAGTTATATGAACAAACTAATCTTGAATGTGGCTCTAATGATGGTTATTTATCACTGCTGTATTCATCATGGCTCTTTTTAATATCAATGCGATCTGTTGTTAGAAATCATGCAGTATGTTTCATGGTGTGGAGGTCTTCTGTGCACAGCATGTACCGTATCTTCGGTGTTCTGCACCACTTCTTTACAACCTGTATACACGTACGTCCTCATAGAAGTATCTAGCAGTATGTCAGATTATTTTAATGGATAGACCATCTCTCCTGTATCACTGGCCATTACACATATACTTGGCTACATCTACCAGTTGTAACAGCTTGCTAAGAGATTCTGTCAAACTATTTATATCTTGGGTGAAACAAATTTGTGCATTCAGACCACCATGTGTGTATGCCATGTACCAAAGTTGAAGTAGATTACATCGTATTCATTGAAGCAGTTGTACACATTGTATCATATTACCTTCATAGTTATAATACTAATTGCAGTTTTCATTTGTACAGAAAAACAATGAATACAAATAATTATTCAATTTAAACATTTAAATATTTGTATTAATATGCATGTAGACTTGCACAGGTTTTGAAATCAAATACACATAAGAATACAATTTCTATATATTTATTTAACTAACATAATCACAAGAGTACATGCAAAAGAATACATAAGCTCATGGGCATATAGTGATATGTTGCAATTGATTGATTGATATTGATTGATTGTAGGATTTGAAACACTGACACCTGTCATATAGAACCTATTCGCAAATGCAGCAAGATCACACATATATATACATTGACCTCCAAGTGCTTACTTTATTGAACATAAATCAGTTGGGTTTAACGCCACTCTAGTACTGTTATCATTATTGTTACCTGCACAATGCAATTTACCTGCAATTGCCATGTATTTACAGGGATGGAAATGAACACTAGCCCATTAGCTTGGACCATTTCACCCAATGCTAAAGGTATCCTAAGGGCTATTAGAAATCCATATCTTTTTAAGCATTTGTTATTTGTATCACTATTCGGACTAGTAAGTTTTAATGGTAAGTTTCCATCCCTGTATTTACGTGTGCAACATCCATATTTTTATCATTTAATGGATTGTATGGATGGTACATTTTATCAATACAAGGCAAATTTCCATCAGTTCAATTAACACGTTTGGATTTGCTATCGTTTGGAAATGCTATCTATATATCGCTTCATTTTCAAAACTCATAAACATCCAGACACAGGTATGAGGAAGAAGTGGCAAATTGCAGATTGATTCGTGGCATGTTGATGTGATAAGACTGTATTTAGATTAACACGTTATCAATCAGGATGATGATAAGTCCTTGACAGCCGTCAGATCGGAGGGTGACCGGCTGCGCAGGGTCAGACTGTTGACAGAGAACACAGTGAAGGGACATAGTGCGGCCAACGGTCAGATAAAGATAACATGTGATACTACGTACAGTCTTTACTTTGCTGTATAAATATATCCATTTGTCCGTCCATATGACTACATTGACCAGTTGTACAGATTGGGCAATTTAGCATATGTTTATTTCTTGAAAATTGTAATCCCAAAATGACAAACATATTATTTTGAAAAATAATTTGTAATATACATTCATTTATGTAAATCAATTATTCGGGCTAGTAAGTTTTGAAGTTAGTTTCTATCGCTGAAAATATATTTTTATTGCCCGTCTTTAATCCTATTCCACAGAACAATTGTAGCTGAATGAGTTAAACCTATGATGGTTTTGTGGAACGGGACCCAGGACTTTCGTATTGCATGTATGTAGTATGCCTGATAAACATCTGATGACAACTGAGGTATTCTGCAGGTATACCTGCGATAGTCGGGGAAACAATGCAAACACTGCATGACACAGCCGATAAGGCAACGAACCACTCGAGTACACGCATTCACCACCCTCTGTATCAACACCCTGCCCACCCTCCACCCCTGGTATTGTGGAGAGCTCCATGATAGATACATATGATCTGAAGTCAATATTAATGTTATCAGTCATGTGCATGCCTGCAACCAAGAGCAACAATTCACCTGTGAAATCTAATTACTAATATTTATAATACTAATATTTAAAATGCAGAATCATGTGTCTTATATACCACTAAGTTTATTTTAATATTGTATAATCTAGACTTAACTAAAAGCTGCATGATCTAACTAAAAGTTAATTAAAAATATAAAAAATTATCGTGATTAATCCAGTTTAAAAATATCTTCCAAGAAAAACTAAATGCTCTAAAATCTAATGAAATTTTGAATAACATTTTATGGTAATGGTGGTGGTCTAAGTCTGTGCAATGCCACGCCAGTCTCTGACGCCACGACCAGTGAGAGCTCAGATATAGCTGGAGGACCTAGTCCACAAATACCTTACTTAGCGTATACCAGTATCTTAAACCCTAATTCAGTAATTGGAGGCAGTGTCTTTCCTGGGTCAGTTTCAATATCTTGTTACCAGTGGGCGGACTTTCAATGCTGGTATTATATGTTTCCCTTATTTACACCTGAATAGGTTTAATATCAAGATGCAAAATAGCAAAATATGAGAATATTTGAATTTGAATTGGAGGTAATCAGCTGAAAGAACTGATTTTTCGATTTGTCTCAATAGAGGGATAACTTGTAATTCAACTTGGAAATATTATATGAAGTTTGTATATGATGACGCAAAACAATATTTGTTGAAAACTAGTTGAGAGTAAGGTCCCCAGGCCATTGAAATATCTGGGTTAATATACGTTATATACATATGCATTACCTATTGAACGAAAAGCTTAATGCTACCTAAACATGCTAACCGATAGTATTTACGTGAAATATATACATGTATTCATGTACAGGTCTTGTGCCTTGGTTTCATATGTGCTGTATTCACCGACATCTGGAATGTCCTGTATACATGATGTACAGGGATATACACATAAGAATCGTATGTGTAAATGCATGGCCATCATAAGTGCATTGACTGGAGGAATGTAAGCCATATGTCTAGTCTAAACAGAACAGGTACATAATCTGCAGTTGCTGCACTGCCAGACGCTTGTTTTGCGATCGCTATCACTGCCGTCGGGCGACAGAACTGAACTGTTTCTTCCACAAGCAATGTTTATAGTATACTGGCTTCTCCAGCATCCCGCTACTACTCTCTAGCACTACTACTCTCCCAGGTGATTTCCACCTCAGGTGAATGCTGTAGATAGGTGTGATCTGACGTCAGTGCGTGGTATTTGCGATGCTCATCTGTGAGTGCGGCGGTGGTCTAGAGAGGCGTACAGTCGCAACACACATACAGATCTACCATTCCAAACAAGCTTTGCAAGAAGACAAGTGCACATGATAATACTAAGATGGCAATAAGAATAATATGAATATTTGTTTTGCACCAAATCCATGGTCTAATATAAGCATGCTCATAGTATTGCATTATTACCCCAGTCTTAGTAATCAGCATGCTCTCGTTTTCCTTCTCAACTCCCTGAGGAGTATACAACCCAGTCTGCTTTCAAGGTGCTAGAAGGTTTATCATTCACATACTCGTGTCAACCTTCCGTGGCATTATCAAACTAGGCCACTTGCCTAAGGTGACATCACAAGCTTTTCAGACTTACCGTAATTACTCTAATTATTCGTACGCTCTAAAATAATTAGATTTGCGGCTGTTCGAATTTTTAGAATTTAC
>JAVCKZ010050015.1:0-18078 GCA_034780755.1 Lepetodrilus elevatus
GCAGACAGAAAAAGAGAAAAATAAATCAAAGAAAGAAAAAGAGAAAAAGATACACAGCTATAAGAGAAAGAGAGAGAGAGAGAGAGAGAGAGAGAGAGAGAGAGAGAGAGAGAGAGAGGGAGAGAGAGAGAGAGAGAGAGAGAGGGGGGAGAGACAGACAGACGCATAGCGATAGATACAGAGGCAGAAAGAGAGAGAGAGAGACACACACAGACAGCCAGACAGACAGACGCATAGCGATAGATACAGAGGCAGAGGGAGAGAGACACAGGCACAGACACAGACAGACAGACGTATAGCGATAGATACAGAGGCAGAGAGAGAGAGAGAGAGAGAGAGAGAGAGAGAGAGAGAGAGAGAGACAGACACAGACATACAGACGCATAACGATAGATACAGAGGCAGAGAGAGAGAGAGAAAGACAGACACAGGCACAGACACAGACAGACGTATAGCGATAGATACAGAGGCAGAGAGAGATAGAGAGAGAGAGAGAGAGAGAGAGAGAGAGAGAGAGAGAAAGACAGAGAGGGGAAGGAGGGGATGGGAGGGACAAATATACACTAAAAGAAAGAAGAATAACAACAAGAAAGACAGAAAAGGAGAAAAACAGACAGAAAGAAAGAGCTGAGCAGAGAACAAAAATAAGAGGCAGACAGAAAAAAAAGGAGAGAAACATAGCTAGAGAGAGAGAAAGAGAGAGAGAGAGAGTTAAGAGTTAGACAGAGAAAAAGGAAAGGCATACAGAAAAAAAAAAAAGAGAGAGAGAGAGAGAGAGCCAGAGTAAGAGAGAGAGAGAGAGAGAGAGACAGACAAACAGAGAAAAAGGGGAGGCAGACAGAAAAAGGAGAGAAACATAGCTAGAGAGAGAGAGAGAGAAAGAGAGAGTAAGAGTAAGAGAGAGAGAGAGAGAGTTAGAGTTACACAGAGAAAAAGGAAAGGCATACAGAAAAAGAGAAGAAAAAAAGAGAAACATAGCTAGAGAGAGAGAGAGAGAAAGAGAGAAAGAGAGAGAAAGAGAGAGAGATAGAGAGAGAGAAATAGAGAGAGTTAGACAGAGAAAAAGGAAAGGCAGACAGAAAAAGAGAAAAATAAATCAAAGAAAGAAAAAGAGAAAAAGATACACAGCTATAAGAGAAAGACACAGACTGAGCACACCACCTTGCTGAATACCTATCTGGGTGCTAATCCACTGCTGTAACTCCTCTGTCATCACACAGGGATAAACCGAGACAATCACATCGTAGGACTCCGCTAACAGACAGCTGGCAATCCACAACTATTCAGGCTTCTTCCAAGTGAAATCCTCTTGGCCCAAAGTTGCCAATGGTGGAACTGAGACGCTAATCCCTAAGTCGGCTGGGCAGCTTACAGCCCATACAGTGTTCGGAGGGATCGAGGAGGTGGTTAGAGGACTAAGGGGTTATCATAATACAGGTGCTTTTAGGACCACTGCAACTGTTTGGCATTGGTGCTCTTCGCAGTCACAGATTATAAGGAACATTAGAGATTTATCAGGAGCATCGTGAAATTAGCGCATAGACTAGAGGGACAGATATGGACGTAGAGGGACAGATATGGATGTAAAGGGACCGATATGGATGTGAGAGGAGACAGATATGGCTGTGAGGAGACAGATATGGACTTGAAGGGATAGATATGGACCGTAAAGATTTTTTGGATGAACTAAATGTCCTTCAAACACCAGGAAACAGATATAACCAATAAGAAATTTGTTTGAAGAAATATGTCATGCATTGTCAAAGTATTTTGACTGCCTTTGAAATGGCCATTGATGTTAATCCTCCAATATAATATTGGGGAACATATTAATGTGTTTACGACACTTGGAGGACATGTATTAGAATATTAAAAAAAGTCAAGATTTTTAATATTTGAAAGGCATAAAAATCATTGCATTTAAAATGAGCCAAATGAACACGATTTTTGGAAGAATTCAACAGGTGTCTGAATAGTTTATTTGAAGAAGGAAACAATTTCACAACCACAGAACTCCTCAAACTTCTCTGCGTGAAAAAATGAGTGAGTGAGTTACTGTTTTACGTCTCGGCAGTAACCTTTCATCCATACATGATGATGAAATAGCACTCCAAATCACCAATGATATTTAGACTATAACTTAGTAAGAAAAGTACACATGCAAGATGAAGATTGCAAAGTTCCAAACTCAAATTTATTAAGAAAAGTATCAAATTTATTAAGAAAAGTACTTTTCATTATAACTATGGTCCCTTGGGTCATATTGGCTTTCAAATATGCAGCTATAAGAACAAACGTATCTATTGTGAAAATCATTCCCTACTAATTAACATGTAAAATATTAACCATATTTACACTGTCGACACAACAACACAACGGAATACATTTGCAACTGCACCAAACGCACCTCTGATCTTCACATAAAACAAGGATAATTTTAGATTCCTTTGATCTCGTTCATTTATTCCGTCTCGCTGTTCTCATGACACGTGGCATGTCACATGACCGTGACATTGGTACACCCCATTTGCTGTCTCAATAGCGCTCGTGTAACAATTACTGTGTTTTTTTATTGTGGTAGAAATCCCCTGATTCAGTATCACTATCATCCATTCTCTTCATATCGCGAACACGAGTTTTCCGGGTATAAATATTTCACCCGACAATGATGCGAGGACACCTAGTACAATAAACACTAACAGGTTTTTTCCAGGCGAACATTGATATGCTTTCTAATTAATTATTCACGCCCAATCAATGAACATTACCGAAGGCTGAGGGTGTGTGGGGCCTCTTAAAAAACAATTACGTCTATGTATCAATTAGTAAAAGCATTGTTTGATGGATTCTGCAGTCGTTTCCACTTCCCTTCAAAGTTTCAGAAGAATTCTAAAATCTCAATTATTAAAAATGGATTTTCTTATTTTGAATAATTTTTATAAAGAATTCTTGAAAACTTTTGAAGATGTTGTAGTAACCCTCTCCCTGCTGGATTAGATATAGACCCTGCTCTTTAGGGCATCTCCAGTTGCCTCCAGCATGGAGAGGGTTAATGATAAATAAATGCCACTATTTTAATTCCATGAGCATATAACGTATAATTGCCAATCATAGAATCAAACTTTTGACATAGCAAAACCACACATCTACGAGATCATAATCATTAAATACTTTCAAAGTCAGCAAAAACAGCCCTCACAACCTCTACCCAATTCTTATCATTCGCAGCATGACATACAACTGTCCGAAGACGAAAGCAACTATTTCTGATCACAAAACCAAACAGCATCCATATTGTCATCGCAAATGAACAAACATGGGATCTATATCTAGTCAAACACATCCCGCAAAAGTAGCTCTATTATATACACGGTATTAACCGTAGACTTTGATTACGATGCGATGATATTCTTTGGTACCAGTCTCCATCTAGTTTGGAATGTGCCAACATGGCTGCCTGTCGATAACGACCTGCTTTGCCATATCGACACACTCCACAAGCTGTGGACATACAAGCTCATATTCCACCACCTTTATGGCACCTGGTGTTTATACATACATGGTATACACATTTGTATTCCACAGCTACCTCTTCTTGCCTTACAAAAGACGCTTTTCCACTCTACTCCTCCCCGCCACTCAACAACGTAAAGGCCAAAAGGAAACGTTCAAGTGTTTACGTCCAATAACAGTCAAAACCTGCGACATACCAATAGCCACTTAAGTATTTGTACAATAAAGAAAACAACTGTGACCAATCCTATCTGAAAATATATAAACTTCCGATTTGCGCGAGTTCATTATCCACAAAAATAGAAGAATATGTTTCTTAATCGTATTTGAAAATAAACCTCCAATTTTATCCATTTCTTTATCCGTGAAAGTATTTCTAAACAGATTTAGGTAAATACGTTTCGTAATTCCATTTGAAAATACAAAAACTTCCGATTTTATCCATTTCATTATGAAGGTATTTATAAAAAGCATACATTTCCTTTCATTATGAAGGTATTTATAAACAGATTTAGGAAAATACGTTTCTTAATCCTATTTGAAAATATATAAACTTCCGATTTTGGTTCACGTAATCGTCCATATGTCCAATAGATTGAATTTTCTCGAGTGCATATAACCAAAATGGTTACGTAAGGCTAATGCGTGACACGCTCGTAAGCCTGAGAAGATAAGCAAATATGGTTATGGTTTCAGAGCTAGTTACAGGCAGAGCAAAGTCAATACCGAGAGAGGATAATGTTTGTTATGTAGTCGTGTGACGGGCCCATTGATGACCTCCAGCTCTGATTGGTTTTCGGACATTGGCTGGAGAGAGTGATTTGGTGGTGAGTGAGTGAATATGGAGTTTAACGTCACTGCAGGAATCTTTTGCCCATTTGCGACAAACATTGCAGTGGGAATCGTTCATCCATATCATACGTGAAGTAACATTGGTTGCAGAAGGTTCGTATTTAACGTGATGACCAACAACACCAATAATGGTGAAATTCAAATTTAAATAAAAATGCTTGCAATCAATGACATTGGTAAAGGGGGCATTACAACATTTAATTAACCCTCTACATGCTGAAGGCAACTGGAGAAGCCCTAAAGAGCAGTGACTGTGCCTAATCCAGCAGGGAGAGGGTTAACTATGTGAAATGATACCCTGAGATAAATATGAACGGAATCTCAAAATTTCAAACTTCAGTATTTCTTGTACTTCTTGAGAAACACTTCCAATGAGAACATACTCCCATATCACTTTAGAAGGCAAAGAAAAGAAACCGTTTACACATTTCCCTTAACGAGACCAACCTTCGACGATCTAGAAGAAAACGATAATCGTTCCCCCTCGGGCTAAAAAAACAAAGTCTCACTCGACCATCATTGGATCAGCACAATCAATAGAAGAACTTCGCCACTCAGATATAAGGAAATTACCAGTGGAGTAACCACAGCTAGAACATCGTAGGTCGTCTTTTCCTTCTCGCCAACACTTCTTGGTGTTACGAATGTTCTGTTTGTCGAACGCGTGTCAACACTAAATGTTGTCAACTGAGGAAAACAACAAACTGCAAAATTTCTCGGTTCTTTTTAAAAGTGACAGGAAATGCGATAAGGATTTATTTTCAAAACATTGGTGTTGCCTGATATAGCTGCGCTCATTCGACATTGTTAATCCAGCAGACAAGGGGTTAAGAGAATGTACAATATATATATAGCCTCAACAGCTGTCGCCATAAACTATTACAAAATACCAATATTTAGATAATTATTATATCAAAACTATTTTTAATCATTTCAGTCATTGTGAACAAAGCATCGTACACTGCCTGACCTATGTTTATGCATTCACAGGAATAGTATATTAATTTTACTTTCAACCCGCTACAGATGCCATATATATAACCACACGTAATTTCAACAGCAGGTAGATGGTTAATATTCATACATACATGACAATCTGTGGTCAATATTCATACAAATGTACATGACAACCGGCAGTTGCAATGTATCCCACGCACACATATGCTAGCGTCCATCAAACACATTCCATATTGAATCAATAATACCAGGTAGACAAGCTTGACTGTACATATACATCCACATATGTTCCCGCATCTATGTAATAGATACTGTGTACACCTTTATTGACAATCCGTGACTATACTACAAACATACTATTCGCCGCAAACTCATTCCATAATTAATAAATATACTATTCACTACAAACACATTCCATAGTTAATAAAATATACTATTCTCCACAAACACATTCCAAAATTGATAATAAAAAGGTCAGAAATGAAAAAGTAATATTTCTACCAAAAATATCGTATTTCACTGTATATCCTCATAGGACATCCATTCATCTTTGTAACTTTCTAAAATGCCTGTGTCACAAGTTGCGTATCTGACATTTTTTTAACCTGACTCCCTCAGCATAGGTAACATAGGAAAAACATGACAGGCGTTTCGCTGTGTGTGTGTGGCAAACTGGACGGTTTAAATAGGTCACTTGTCAATTGATAACAGTAACCAACGCGATCGTTTTCTTAGAATCTTTTGTTGTCGCAGCGTAACAAAGTCGGTTCCCAACAATGGAATAAACAAGGATCACAGGGAGGACATTTCAGCATCTGACTTTAAGAGATGAAGTTTGAACCATAAAACTAAACTAAAATTACATTAGAAATAGATAATATTATCCCTGTAAAATAAACTTTGCAATTTTGAATAAATATTAATTGCATGTACTTTCCTAAGATGTTGTTATTCATTTAACTATATGTTGGATTATTCGTATTCAAAGAACCCAGAATGCTACAATTAACACACATATCTAAATACTAGTATACGGTATCGATAATATTATTATTAAAATATAAAAATTTTTAATTCAATATTTGAAAAAATATCAATAACTGTAGCCAAACATTGGAATAATAAGTCACATGTGCCATATTTCAAGCATGAGTTCGCATATCATATCCACATATTCACGGTAATCTGTCTCTGACTAAGCCATACCTATCACTGTGACTGACAGCGTGTCAACATGAGACAGAAGTAGGCACCAGAATGACACGGACTTCAACGTGACGTCGATGTGACAGCTACGAGCATGTACCGTGACATAACTACGACCTCGGTCTACACCAAGGAGCAGGTAATTCCGTAATTCCTGATAGGATTACATCATGGAAGTCCTGACATCTTGGTAAGAAGATCACTCGGAGAAACCGCAGCAACTGCATCCCGTTGCCAGTTTTTAACTCGCATAAAAATAATCAAATGTCCGCGAGTTGGGAAGCGTCACGACTCGGAAGACGCGGATCGTGTCGAGCTTACCTTTGTTTGAGCACTGTCAACCGGTATGGAGTGATGGTGTATGTATCCTATGTATCCCGAGATCACCACATCACATAAACCTCCCGATACTCCACTGTACGAGGTCTCGCTTCAGAATGACGACCAAATATTGATCTATGGTTAACCAACGGCAGTTCCCGATACATCCAGCGATGGCTGAGGCTAGTTGGACCAACGCGTGGCTATTGTGTGAGCCGAGACGCACTCTAGCCGACGCTGCACCGACAGCAAACAATAACGTAACGCATGGACAATTAAGCACTGGGCACTCTCCTTTTTACCGAGGCAAAAAATAAACGCTACGGTAACGGAAAGTTACAGGGACCGTTCCCGATTGGTTCCACGGATCATGTGGAGCGGTTCCGCTAGCCGAATATTGATTATACTCTGCCAGTCTTGTCACACCGCTGTGAATCTAGAGCTAATTTCATCAGTGGAGTCGAGGCCCACTTTCGTGGAAATTCCAAAGACGTCTCCCTTTAAGGTTACGGCACAAAGAACGTCAGTTGACCACAGCTGACCAGCAGTGACAGGGACTGACCCTCCGGACAATGGATGGGATTCAACTGATCATTATGTTGTCACACTTCTGTCAGTCAGCGATCTCAAGTTGCTGAAAACACGCTGACATGTTTCTGACAGCCGTATGCATCGAACTAATTCATCAATGGTGGTTGAGGCTACATGTTTTTACTGAACCTTCTTCGTACCAAGGACAACTTTAAATGCCCTTCGAGTACAATGTGTGTTTAAACCTGCTGTGACTCATTACAAATCGGTGGAGCGTAATATTGAAATTGCATCATGCATCCTTTCTCAAGAGAATTGAAACATATCCTTTGTCAGCAGAATCTAGAAATAGCATTGTGCATCCTTTGTGATCAACATCCCCAAATCTCCATTATAGTTTTCAGTACTCAAAACATTAACTGTCAATTGTGCAAATAATATTGTTTAACCTTGTTTGTGCCAGAGGCAAGCTGATATGCCCAATCAATGGAAATAGGTAGAATGTTAACCCTCTCCATGCTGGATTAGGCACAGACAGTGCTCTTTAATTAAGCCATCTCAGGTTGTGCCTTCAGCATGGAGAGAGTTAAAGGTATTGGAAACAATATTTACGCGTAACACAAGAAAATTTAATTATGTACATTAAAAATATATTTACAAATTAACCCTCTCCGTACATGCACAATGGAACAATTCAGCAGAGAGAAGGTTAAAACAAACTTTCCATGTAAAATTCATATGAAATTACATACAAATGAAGATCTCGATTCTAAGGATCCTAAGGAATCCTAAAAAAATAAATGTCATCAATACTACGAAACCAAATGCATGTAGATTTACCTACATATAAAAATACACAAATACAACAAGACAAAAAAAACTCCTACCAAGAAAATTCCCGTTTAACAGTGTTCAATTACCATTGGTTGCCATGAGCCTATAAATCCTCACACCCCTCTAACTGACAGTCAGCTTCCTGTGCAGGGAATAAACAACCCGAACAGACCCCCTTCACAAGCCCTCACAGCTACAATTAGGTCTCCCTGCTACCTACGACAGGATACTAATACGACAGCATAATTAGGAGTAAAGAGGACCAGTGAGGGTCAACCTTGTGGATCAATGACTGCCTACAATGAAACAATCAGGGATAAAATGATCAAGAGAGGAACATTACATTAAAAACCGTATGGAAATGCTATTTTAATCATTAATGCTAATTAATCACTTTGCTCTCGTTAGGTTGCTTTAAGTAAGGCGTTGCGCCGGGTCGCGGGTCGGATTTACCTGAGCGTGTATTACGGACTAATTGACATTCGGATCGATATCCGTGTACCTTGCGACATCCCGCATAACACAGGGGACACAGAATAATGCAGGTGACAGTTTCAAACAGCAATACGAGTGGCAGGATTATTACATTTATGGCACCATGCGGATGGAGACTGAGCCTTATCAGTAAAATACGTCAGTGTGCGATGACAGGGCATTCCAGGGGCCGTATTCATAAAAGGGCTTATGTCAGTTTTTGATGATCAATATATAGTAAAAACTGACTTCAGCCTTTTTATGAATACGGCCCTGATATTTTATGACAGTAAGGATGCAGTAAGGATACCAGAGTTGCAGTCTTTAACCTTCTCAATGCTAATGGCAACCAGAGATGCCATACAGTGAATGGCAGCTGTGAATAACCCTCTCCCTGCTGAAGGCAACCAGAGATGCCCTATTGAGCAGTGATTTTGCCTAATCCAGAGGGTTAATCCAGTATGGATGATTTAAAATTTTTATTTTTTTTTGAATTGGGGTTTAAAGTCACTTTCAAGATTCTTTCACTAATATCATGGCTTATCAGTTTAGAGCAGGAGTAAACCCGCAACATCTGTAGCACTGAATGTTGCAGTAAACCTGCGAGCACCGGTTGGTACTGAGAGTCCAAGGAAATTAAATTAATTACGATGACCTGAAATTGTATGCATGGAATATACGTTTTACGATGAAATGTTAAATTTCGATTACATGTTATCTTTCGATAACTTGCTTATCTGAAAATGTACACTGTAACTGTACAACAATGACCATGAAACTATTACCTAGCCTCCTAAACAATGAAAACATCCGACCTCAGCATTGACCTCCAACCTCGGCATCGACCTCAGATATCAAATCTGACCTCAGCATCATAAAACCCCACAAATAGTAACACTGGAGTGTGCAGCAGTAAACAGTAACCAAATTAGTTACTCACATCCTGGTAGTAACCGTATACCTGTGGGTTTTCTATTTCTGTCCAAGATCTACATGTTGACAAATGCTCGGGTCCAATAAGCTCACGGATCCAATAAGCTCGCGACCTGGTGTGATGGAAATACATGTGCATGTTCGGTAACAGTCGAGGAATGTTTACATAAACTTTGCAGTGGCTCTGTTCAACATAGGTTAACCCTTCGCCCAGATGGATGAAGGCATCATTCACAATAGGAAGCATATCTGGGTGTCTCCAGTGGGTATGAGGTTAAACAGGGTGGACTGTTAACAGGTGCTTGCGGTTCTAAGCCAAGCCCTTTGTACATAGACGAGATATCAGAGCCTTGCACTTATAGACCTCAAAATAACAAGACTAGGGATAATTAAGTTCATGAAAACGATTGTAGCCAAAAAATTGATTGTAGTTGAAAAATTGGTTGTAGTTGAAAAATTGATTGTAGGCGAAAAATTGATTGTAGTTTAAAAATTGATTGTAGCCGAAAAATTGATTGTAGTTGAAAAGTTGATTGTAGTTGAAAAATTGATTGTAGTTGAAAAATTGATTGTAGCATAAAAATTGATTGTAGTTGGAAAATTATTGTAAGCACAGGATTTTTCAAACAATGATTGTAAATTGATAGTAACACAAATTTGGACAGCAAAAGGGACAGTTACAGGGACAGAAACAAGAATAATTAACATGAACAGCAAATGGGACAGTAACATGTCCAGGTTCCGAGATTATGAAACCGTTTTGAGTATGATTTCATGCTCAATAAAGTTTTGTTCAAAAATTCTCATATACCACTTGAGCTTGAAATCGTACTCAAAAGTTTTGCAATCTTGCGTCCAGATCTTGATATTTCCCACAGTAGTCTGAAATAAATGTATTTATCTCAAAAACTACATTACATATGCATACCTCACACATACATCACAACTGGTTTAAGTATCTCTTCTGCCAACCATAGTTTAGTCACTCGATAGGTACTGCATATGGGCGACCATACCCGCTAATACATCGCGCCAACCCACCCGTGACCACCAAAACAGACTGTGACCATCAAAATGGACGATATCAGAAGAGATCAATACTTAATAATTACCAGACGACAACAAGAGTAAGTTGTAAAGAACATAGCATATTTCACTGACAATGAGTTGTATGGAACACAGTATGACAGTACATGGGTCGGAGTGAATTAGCACAATGGCGTGCAGTGTGCGAAAAGACATTAATATTTTGTACCGAAGTACCTAGTAGTTCCTTTATGGTTGATTGAACACGTAGAATACGGATGAAGAATTATTATGTGATGTAAAGTGGTATTTTTTTTCCCTTTCAAAGACGTACTCTGAATTCTTTACGACCAATCTTCATCAACTCTGGCCCATCTTCGTACATTATCACTACGCTTCATTTAACTCGTCAATTACTCCCTGAGCGTACCTACCTTACAATGATGTACGCATGAAAGCACTTTTTTATTCCCCACCCAATCTTGTTTCTATCATGATGTTCAATTGGTTGAGATCTACACACACACATAACATACCGTTAACCCCTCTTTATTGAATTAATAAATAAAGACTGCTATGTGGGGCATCACCAGTGGTCTTTCAGCACTAAAAAGGTTAATAAAGAATGATATGCATTGAACGAAAAAAGTTGATAAGATATGACTTTAGGCATTAAAAAAGTATACAATGTAGAGGCGTTACGATCTATATCTACCCTACACCTGGTGTGTGTGTCACACCTTTCATAACTAGTGGCTCGGGTATTGATGGTATAAGAGACAGGTGTACATAATAACTCAATTAAACTACTTGCTACTCAATAGGGCATGTCAGACTGCCAATAGTATGAGGAAGGTTAAATGAATTTAACATCAAGATAAGTATATAGAAATTAACCTGACAGTTGACTAAATTGAACTTTTCAAAAAATATTCAAAAGTGATAAACTTACATCATGAGAATATTAAACTATCTCTAAACAATTTAAATGATTTAAACAATATTTATTCTCATGGCTGGGTATACTGCAACAATTCAACAATACAATAATAGATATAATAATTATATCATGAGATGGGATTGACAAACAATTTAACAATTTAAATTGCAAAATTGATCATTTTTCTTAGCTTTCCTTTTGACCATCTCACGAACACATATTAAAAAGTTGTTTTCAAAATATATTTAAATATTTATATATAATAGACCTGTGAACAACCCTTTGAAGAAGGCCATGTGGCTGAAATATTGGGTGTACAGATTAGATTTAATACCAGTATGAAGATATATACACGCTAAATATATAATTAATTACACTAAAAGTACTTTAGTTTTATGAATCATATACAAATTATTTCATAAACTGATCATCTCGATAACATCAAGCAATCCATATGCTATACATTACACGAGAAATATAATCTTATTTTTAATCAGATGACTCACAAAGAGTTAACATACAATGCAAACAGCTACACGTAGAGTAACCATTTATTCACATTTATACATTTCTATTTATTGAATAATTATTATACCCAAGTAACACCCTAGAGCATTATGAACAAGAATTTATAAACAGTATACCGTACCTTTGTTTAATTTGTCTTTTCAACGAGCGTTATCATGTATTGTGCCATAAAGATACCTAGGTCACTGTGACCCATTGAAGGATAGGGTGTCAGCTTTATGCACCATATATGGAATATCAACAAAAAGATAGGTCTATTAATAGAAAGGTCTTAATCATGCTAGGTAACTACCGTCCTGAAAGGTGTACGACGTTGCGTGCAGCACGTGCCGAGTAATAGTGCAGACATGCACACCTGATAAGGAACTGTTCAGGAATAGCATAGGAATACACAGGAATGAATTGTAAAATTGGTAAATTTGTACTTGAAATAAATGGATTGAATATTTCACAAGACTACAATAAAAAATATATTTATTTATGTCTGTGCTTTGAGAATGCTATTGCATTACAAGAAGTCTTATTATTATTATTGTTATTATTATTATTGTTATTATTATTATTATTGTTACTACTACTACTACTACTACTACTACTACTACTACTACTACTACTACTACATCATGTACTCCTATTAGCTAATTATTATTTTTCATGTAATTTTTATATCTTTATTGATGTAGTTTTATACAGTGACAAACCTCGAAACTCATTGGCAAAAAATAATCACTTAAAAAAACAAACAAACATTCTGGGCATAATTAAAACATGTATTTCCTGTAATATTCATATTATCCTTTACGAAAACTTTACTTTCACCTTTAATTTTGGTTGTTTGTAAACATGTATAAACTACTTCCTCAATACTATAGCATCAATACTATAGCAATACAACCCATACAAACATATACACAAACCACAAACACACCTCACATTTTTCTACCACTACAGAAAAAAACAATCAGTAACAACGTGACAATGCACAGTACCTGTAACAGGTAGGTCTTATCTCACGGCCTTGAATAATGTCCCCAGGGATTAACTTCATCTGAAGTACTCGATACTCTGTTGCCTGTGCTTTCTTGTCTGCATGCTACTGTGTCGGTACTGTGTCACCTGTACTTGTAGCAGTACCCCCGATCTGACCAGCCAAGTATCCTACTTGTACCCTCGTGAATCGCTCCAGTCTCACACGACCGACACAATGACTGTCTGTCCCTACACCAAGGCTATACACCCCGCATTTCACCTCAGTGACCACAACGTATATATCCCTGATCCCCAGACGATACTACACGTATCCGTCACTACACTGGTGTATATAATGTATATGTATCCATTTCCTCTCTGACTTGCACTTGTAGAATATATCTACATGTGTGTCAATTTTTTAGTCCTCATCTGATAGAAGTTTGTAGCCAGTGGAGTCGCTCATGTGACAAACCACGCGGCGTCTTTAAACTAAAGAACCTAATACGGCCGAGACGATATCTGACCTATCCTGAAGACATACCTGGTAAATGAAGCGTGAACATCCGTGCAGGTAACCAGCCTCGTGTCCGTATCCGTTCATTTTTACTGCTGATGTATGTTCATATGTCAGTGTGGATTAAATACAAGTACAATAAAAGCTTACTCATATTTTACGGACACTGACAAAAATGGCTGTTTTGTGGGTATATGATTACTGTAGTTAGTGCATTAGAGTGTGAATAGAGGAGCTTACACTATGTCACCCTAATTATTTTAATAACAATAACAATACAAATAATAACAACAACAACTATTACTACTACTACTACTAGTACTACTATTATTACTATTACTATTACTATTACTACTACTACTATTAATAATAATAAAAATAATAAATTACTGATTTACTGCCAATATTTACAACAAATGAAGGTACGATTGAAACTCCAATTTTGTTTAGGATTTATGATACTTGTATTACTATTACTATTACTACTACTATTAATAATAATAAAAATAATAACTTACTGGTTTACCGCCAATGTTTACAACAAAACTTACAACAAAAGTATGATTGAAACTCCAATCTTGTGTTAGGATTTATGATCATTTGAGTGCAAATGCTAGTTGAACATGAAATCATACCTAAAAAGGGTCCTATAACCTTGGGACAAGGTTGTTAGCGTACAATACAATACATGATCATTGTGAACTATCATCGTAGTCACAGAATTTAAACTTGCATTCTAAAAGACAAACAATTACAATAATTTCTAAATAATAATTAGTGAATAATTAAATTTAATTCTAGGTTTTATAGATTTAACCAACTCACATTCAAAAAGATATATAATATTACTATAATCTTTAAATAATAATTAGTGAATAATTAAATTTAATTCCAAGTTTTACGATACGCATTAATGAATAATATTTCACAATAAAACTAATTATACCTCACAATATTATATTTATAAATAAATACATTTTTATAAATGTGTCATTGCGACATAAAAGAGATGGTCTGCGTCACTGCATGCAGAATTCAATGAGGAAGACCTATGCAGGTAAACAAAGTATCACGAGCAGGTAAACGCTGAAAGACGTACACTGTTAATTGCCATGGCACCTGCTTTGGAATACTCCCTCAGATTCCAGATTCTACGTGGGACGGCAAGTACGATGATGAATTGGGGCCATGTTGACAGATGAATGCAAAACACGATATCTTTTGAAAATGTGAGATCTTTGGAAAATATGATCTTTTGAAAATATGACATCCATGGCAAAATATGAAATCTTTTGAAAATATCATATCATTGGCAAACTATTACACCTTTGGAAAATATGATATCTTGGGCAAATTATATCTTTGATAAAATGTGACATTTTAAAGGGGAAAACATTGAGATCTTTGACTGAATATTAGATTTTAGTAAAATATATCATTGGTAAAATATGACATCTTTGGCTGAATCCAAAATTTTAGTAAAATAAGATGATATCTTTAGTAAAATATGACATCTGGAAGAAAATGAGATCTTCAAGCAAAATGTGACATTTTTTAAAGGGGAAAATATTTTATATTTGGCTGAATAAGAGATTTTTATAAAATAAGATATATTTTGCTAAATATTAGATCTTTGCTTTGGAAAAACATGAGATTTTCGGGAAAATATGACATCTTTGGAAAAAACACGAGGCTGGCAAAGTATGACAATAATAAACTGACAAAAAAACGACTGATGTTCTATTCACGGTTGTCTGCCAAGCTGTTTCTATGTTTGTCCAGATCTCGAGGGGAAAAAACGTGGATGTTCCCCCACCCCTCGCTCCCCCCACACGCTGTATGTTTGAATGCATTCGGAATTCCTTCATGCGACGTCAGATCTCTCGGCAAATGTTGACATGAACCATCTCGTAAAAGTGCTCACTTTTTAATCAATGCATTTCGCTCAGAGCTGTCAATCCATTCCAAAGTCAAGAAAAACATGCTTGGGTTATTTTGCAGATTCGGTGCTGTAAATATTGTCCAGTTTGTCCGAGTGCCATTGATGTACCGGCAACACGCAACATGACCCAAATTTGACGTCATCCAGCCGCTTTTCTGTTTACTTCAAATATAATTTCCGAAACTGCAAATTTAGCAAGTTGGTGACAATTTTCAATTTTACAAATTTGTGTTGGTTTAACAGAATGTCCACTCGACTTAGATATCAATCTTCTATTCCGTGATAGTTGAGATTTTACAGCATGGATTAATATTAAATTTTCTATTTTCTTTTATTTGGTGAGGGTCAATAAAATGTGGTAATGTCACAACAACAGTCAACTACTAAAATGTAACTTATATTGATATCAAATAGAATCATGAGAAAACAATGCCATCAAAATTTAAACTACCAATTAATTAGACCTAATTTACATTTTCAATATCAAAATACTACTCTAAATGTTTTTGAACTTCAAATATCAAAATAAATTCAATATCATGCCATGCAAACTGAAAATATTGTTTACAAACCTAGAGATGGAACATTAATTTGGAAAAGAAATAAAAAGAATTTAAAATTCCAAAACTGTACAAATTGAGAATTATACTTCTAAGTTCGCAAGTGCTATGAATTTCCCCAACAGGTTTTCTGCCTATGTTAATTTTTGAAGAGATCTTTTCTCACTAAGAAGTTTTTAGCTAAGAAGTTTCCAATATGGGCCCTGATTACGAATGTATCATGAAGGTGTAGGAAAAAATGAATTCTACAGCAACAGCCCAGGAAAAATGAATTTGCTCTTGGATACATTTACCATATTCACAATAGCCATACCACACACTGGGCTGTCAACTAAGAATCAGGCCAGATGAGATCTAATGCGATTTACCTTGTTTTGTACACAATCGCACTATGAAATTGACCTGGGGGCGTCATATTTTTTACCCATAGATGAAGGCAACCCCCTACTGCTTTCGGACCTCTGCATGAAATATCTTGACAACGGGGTGGAATTCCTTGACACAGGGGTATTAATAAAAGATCTGACGATTTTATGGCTAACTGAAGAAAGATGAGTACTTTAAAAAATATTTTGTTATTTATGTGCGATATTTGTAAGGGAACATTTATAGCCGATACACAAATATTGTTGTATATACATGAATTACATTTCTGTAGAAAGACATGTTCAGTTTTACATCCAAAAAGCAAACTTTCATATTTCATATTTAATTTTGAAAATATAATTTGGAAATAAATTGGGCATCTCCACTTGCCTGTAGCAGACACTAAGTCAAGCAGTTATGACCTTATAGCTTATCAAAATGTCATCATGATTTGTATTCATAACAGATACAACTTTGTTATTTGTTCAAATACGTGATACTGCATTAAAAGACTACTGCAATTTGAAAGTACATTACATCAAACAATGCCATTTATGGATTGGAGATCAATCAATGGATTAATTCATGAAATTATCAGAGCTCAATTTCCGAAAACTTCAATGCAGAGCCCTGTATTATTAATTAATCTCTACTGTGCATCCAATAAATCAGACTCCGTTCAATGATAGATTTTCCAGCCCACTGTTGCCACAAAACAATGCACATCCGCGGTCTATAAACACTGCTTTGTTTTTGCTGTTGCCGTGGAAACAATAACATGCCATAGGAACATTATACCTAGCGATGCTATCAGCTGATTACTGTCACTTTTTATACCATTAATAATACTTGTAATTAATAGGTAAGAAAAGTTTTATCCATATGATATGAAGCATGAACAAAATATATGTCAAAATGACCTAGCATTTTGTACAATTTCTCTGTGATTTTGTTTGTGAATATATATTTGAGTCGTCATTGCAACTAAAAAATGTCATAAAAAAAATCTAAATTAATTAATTTGTGCATCATTCTTCAGTGCAATGTATTATTTCAGAGTGGATTTCCTTGTAGAAAGTAGAATACAATAGTCAAATTTTATTGAGAGAAACCTGACAGAAAAAATAAGAATGGTTGCACTGAAATTATTAGAAAATCTATTCAAATATTCTACCAATTTAATATTGAATAAATGTACAAATGTGAGTTATTATTTTATCAAATGTACTCTAAGCTTGGTGGGGTTATCTCCCTTAACTTTCAAGTATAATCGTACAAGTGAAATATTTTACGAATGCTTCATATATATATAGAAGCAGTCATAATATATTCCATGATGTAGAAAAATTAATTATTTTGGATTATTACACATACGTTGGACGTATAGCCGTTTAATAACAATAAAATGTTATTACACATTGTGTAATACCATATTGTTACTAAACGACCAGTCCGGAACTACTTTTAACTTTTAATCACGTCATCAAATGGATTGTGACGAGTTTTGTCTGGTAACGACGACGTCACAACCCTGATCTGTGACGTAACGGGTCAGGTCACAGGACTCATATTCACAACGTTTACAGCTGTCTAAACTAACTGATTATGT
>JAVCKZ010050026.1:0-18078 GCA_034780755.1 Lepetodrilus elevatus
ATGTAACTACTGTGAAAAGGGCTTGTTAATCTAGGCTATTTCACATGTCCTCCCTAAATTCTACCTGTCCCGGACAGACGGACAATCCTTACTGTCGAGCCCTGACCAGTAATAAATTGGCTGGAATACATTGAATATATCTGCAAATATCCTACACACACAATAGTCTACATCTATGAATATCTTCATATTGCATTGTGTATATCTACCATTAATATCAAACATGAATGTATGTCTATTACATTTTATACAAGGTCAAGGTCAGTGGAGTTAGAACAGCACTAGGAACTTTCATATACGGATCAATACTAATGGACAACCATAGTCCTGGCTAAAGAGACAACAAAAAAGTACATCAACAATGCAAATATTTACAAAAAGTGGTAGTTTTTGTCAGCTTCAATTTTTTTCTATCTTCAAATCTGGCATTGATGGATCATTCGAGCCTTGCGAGTTTGTATGAAATTGGCTAACTTAATAACCCTGGTAAATTTGGAACATTGTTTGGATAGTTGTTTTCATCTGTTCTTGAAATCAAATCAAAGAATATATTTGCCTCAGTGACAATCTAAGCCATTCAGTACAACACTCCAATTATTTCTGAAGTAAAGTTGGACATTCTGATCTCTTTGACAACAGGCTGTACATATCTATTTATGATACAGTTGGCACATACTAGTTTCTTTTACACTTGTTTCTGAAACTGGATCAAAGCATTATACATGTCATCTTCAAATGTTGCCAATTTCCTGTGCTAGAATCACTCTATATTCAGATATGACACATCCATACATGTACCAGAACATTGTCCTATCCTTCAGGACAGCAATTAGCTAGTAGGCTAGAACATCACTTAGCTAGAACATAACATAGCTAAAACATCACTTAGCTAGAACATCACTTAGCTAGAACATCACTTAGCTAGAACACCACTTAGCTAGAACATCACTTAGCTAGAACATCACTTAGCTAGAACATCACTTATCTAGAACATAACGTAGCTAAAACATCACTTAGCTAAAACATCACTTAGCTAAAACATCACTTAGCTAGAACATCACTTAGCTAGAACACCACTTATAGCTAGAACACCACTTAGCTAGAACAATAAGATAGCTTCATGGATCGGAAAAATAAGGCAGAACATATACTGTATTTCTGGATCATATAAATAAGGCAGAACAGACTCAAAATGTCAGTCATGTTTTCGCTACAAGCACCACAAGGATCCCAATTCTACATGAATATTAATTTTATTATTTATACCATGACACAAAATTTGCCACTGGAATCCAGGGGCCTGTTGCTCAGGCCCCCATTGCACGACGCTCTTGTAGCGCTACAATAGTTGTAACTGGGCTCCCGCCATAATAGAAAGCGTTGACGTTACAATAGTTGTAGCCTACAAGAGCGTCGTGCAACAGGCTCCTGAACAGTTGTAGCGCTACAATACTGGTAGTTGTAACTGGGCTCCTGCCACAATAGAAAGCGTTGACCTTACAATAGTTGTAGATCAACAGCGCCCAGAATAAGGAGCTATATACTGTAAACAATGTGACCAGTGCCCTGAGAATACAAAACCTTTTTGAGTACGATTTCATGCTCATCTCAAAGTTGTAGTCACAAATCGCCATATAAAAGTTTGAGTTTGAGCAGGAAGTCGTACACAGAAGATTTCGTACACTTTGGGGCCAGTACCCCACAGATGGACACACAATACACAGGGATACAACTCGACCAAGTAATGGAATTACAGCAATCTAGCTCAGTGGACTAATAGAAAATATTGACAGCAATTGTAATAGGACTAGGTTACCATGGTTATACTGGCACCACTTGGGAACCACATGATCCTGGTAATACCTTCTACTATTGGTAAACCTGGTTACCGTGGTAATGGTTGCTATTAGTTTGATAATAAGGACATTTTATGAAGAATTGTGTAAACCTACAAGTATTTATATTCTATAATATTTGTCATCATTATTCCGATAAATGATGTTGATATATATTAATAATACCTATTTTGGACAATGGAGCATATAAACATTATTCACCATCATCTTGTTGTCAATAGATATATAATTAATTGAAATATACCTGATATTATCTTTCACAACAGTAAAAATACTGGTATACCCTGTAAATATATATGAAAATAACAGGGTTATCTTTAACAGTACTTTCACCCATAGTAGTTTGTTGAAGTATAGATATTCTATCCTAGAATATCATTATTATATACATTACATACAAGTTTTTAAAAGAAATATTAATAGGATGTTAAAGCAAATGTAAAGATATATAGTGGAAACAAGGCAATACGTTTCTAAATGTTCATAAATTGCTCAACAATTACTGTGTAAATATCGCCTGTTTTATTATTCAACAAGCAGTGTTTGTAAAGGATTGAATTTCATCAGTTAATCGTGCGGAATTCTGTTCTTAAGCACGCATGGCTCACGCCAGTTTGTAGAATCATCTATGTTTTACCAGGTCGATTAAATACCAATATCTGACATGAAGCTGAGGCAAGCTAGAAGAATACCAATAGACGCCGATAGTTTTCACAAAAATAATCACAGATTGCAGATTGATGTATGTGACCTTTAACACGGACGTGTCTTGCGATATCGCGGCATTTAAAGACGTATCTCAGAAGTATTGTTAGCGCGGTGCATTACGGCCAAGTGGGAAAGTTTTTATAATTGACAGAATCAATCAATTTTCGAAAGTCATAAAATTTAGAAAAACTAACCCGGAACAATCTCAGATATCAGATACGTTACATTCCAGGAGACGTTTTCAACCATGTTAAGCCATCGACAACAAATCCAGCTGAACTAATTAGAAATCATAAAAAAAACTGACAAATATCATCGTGTGAACAAAAAGAATCGACAATCCCTCTGGAATCGTTACAAAAGTAAGTTTTTGTCAAACTTTTGAAACACTTTTATTGCTTTATCGTTGCTTTCATGACATTTGGAAGTTTACTTTATCAGTTTGGGGACTTGTTCGGAAACTTTTAATGTCGCCAAGTGTGACGAGCGCATGGTGTTATTCCGGAAGGGACCGTGATTGGTTCGCAGTCGTAGAAGGGTCTTGGAAATTGGTATACTCAATTCATGCTGCCGCTAGTATTGATTTCCATATATATTTGTCTTATGCACGACTGAGCTTGCAATTACTTCTAAACATGTTCAGCGTCCTTTCACAGAGCTTATTTTTCATGGTAATCAAGGTCCATCATTAATATATATTGGTATGTTCAATTATGAAGAACGTACGACTATTTGCCCAAAGTGACGGAAAATAATAGTGAAACAACCCTGGGGGCTGTCCTGTGTTGTTTCATCCGTGGCGTGATATAGGATATGACTAAAGTAAATTATTCATGGCATAATCAAACATTTTTTTATATATTCTTTTTGTTTTGTTATATATTAATAACATGGTTATCTTTCAACTGGAGTTGTTCATAATGCATGTATAAGCAAAAAATACATAATAATTATTTACAACAAAACAAACCTATTTTTACTTATTTTACCTGAATTGTACCGGTAATTGTATTTTCAGAACAGACAGCAAGTAATGGACATGAATGAGATATTTAGTTGACCAAGAAAGTGTTATTGTCATTAAAATCCATCATCTAGTGTTCTGAGGACACTGGAGGCAACCAGAGATGCCCTAAAGAGCTGCGCCTGTGCCCTACCCAGCAGGGAGAGGGTTAATGGTACGCGAACATTAACCGTTTTGGTTGCACATAGAGCTTATGGATGAACACTGAAGCAGCGGTAGTGTTCATAATACACATTAACCCTCTCCCTGCTGGATTAGGCAAAATAACTACTCATTAGGGCATCAACAGTTGCCTTCAGCAGAGAGAGGGTTAAATGACCTTCCTTGAACAGTCCATGTCTTTTCCTGATGAAACCAGAACGTAAAGAGGTCTTGCGTAGATTACTTCTGAAAAGTACGAGCAGAGGGAAGACCCGACCATGTATATCTTCATGATTGGGCAGTAATCGTGTATATCTCCATGATTGGGCCGTGATCTCATATACATCTCCATGATTGGGCAGTCCTGGATACAAAATACTCCAACCTGGAAATCTAATGCTGACAGTTGTCTAGACAATCTAAACACCGACCCTATGATTCTCAACTTCTGGGACAGATTAAATGCAAGATGGCCGCCTGTTGTAAGAAGACGCCAGCTCCCATGAGCCTGTCGATGTTTAAGAAAGCCATCATGGATGTATTCAGTGAATATGGAGTTTAACGTCGCTTCGGGAATCTTTCACCCATTTGCGACGATGGATGTATTCAGAAAAGCATGTATGATGTGTAAATCTAGAAATCTACAATTGACGCCTACTAAATTGTGAGGACAAGCATAGCAAGACTCTTCACTAATGGTTGCTGCAGGAAGGTTTTCAAGAAAGTCAATAATTACGGCCAAATGTAAAAAGTAGGCGAATGAAGTGATTTATACAGCCTTACATGCCTCATCCAGCTTAAATAAGCATTTGAACAGTTTCCACTTCCTAGTGAATGAAGCATAACAAATTTTGTTACAGCATCTCATATACAATTATTTTTCAAAAGTTTTTTATCCTCAGAAATATGTTTTAAACAAGCTAAAAAGTTGCTATCTTCACAATGGAAGTTTTCCATGACAGCTAGGAAATTATTTCAAATAAAAATGCAGCGGTGATGTATTTCTGTCGAAGTCATGGCACGAGGACAGGATATTCATTTCCAGGTATCAATCGGATTGCGTGGTGAGTCCAGCGAAGCAGTCACATACAAATCAGGTTCCAGGTTTTCCACTGGGAGAAGGTCAGACACATGTCAATGTTAGGTCAAGGTCACTGTGAGGCGTGCTCTTTGAGTCTGGGATATTTTACAGGAATAACATTCAGGATAATTGATTCTTTTACTCCAGGATGTAGTATGTACTGTATATTTTGAAACTACTATGTTTTAAAAATAAGAAGATTTTTTAAATGTGAAATATTTTCTGTGATTTTTTTATCGGTTATTCTCCAAATCCAAATCCAAATCCTTTTCATATCAATTAGAATATATACATGTATGACACTATCTTGAGATACCTTCACCTTCCCGCAGATAATTCACATGTTCTAAATTATACCACCAATGCAAACCAATTACTGGAAGACTAAGACCTTTACACTTCAAACAAAAAAACTCTGAGACACAAACGAACACGAATACACCATCTCCATCGATTCCCTGAAGGGTGGAAGTTCTGCGGCCTGTTACATGTCCATCTCACTGGTGAGCAATCGTCGTCCCCCACGTGAATCCACAAGAAAGTTACGGACATAAAATCAAAAGCCATCTTTCACCTGGACAATTCCCCAACACACCCACAGACAATTGCCACTTCCAACATCACTTACTTCCCTTTGTCTGTTAGTCTATCAGTCGGCCATGTGTAACTGTAGATGTTTTTATATCAATACTCAGCCCCTCGAGGGCTTGGAAGACCTCTAGCATTTACACATGTACACGGAAAGACATCTGCTTTCAAGGTGAGAAAAAGAAGTGTTAACATCGGTATCGAGTTTAACATCCAATGTCTCGGCGGTGTTCTTCCGCTCCGTTTCCCGGCGTGCGAAGACTTCGAGTCTCAGACAAATGTTTTCACAGCGTACACCTGGGTATTCCGCGAAGCTTCACGCTAGGACCTGTAACGGTACGCGTAGCTACGAGACACGTCGTATACCAGAAACATTGGCGGTTTGTTTACGCGTAGCTTCAGGACATTCTACAACTGCCATATGAGAGGTTTTTTTTGTGCTGCTTCAAGCCATGTCTAATAACATTAACATGGGTATTTTGTGCAGCTTCACAACATGTCTTGTAACAGTCACCTGGAGATAGGTGTAGCTTCCAGACACGTCTGCCCACTTCAGCTTCAAAGAATTACTGAACTATATACCTTACAGGCTCTTGACTGCTTTCCTGTTGTATTTACACGACAACAGTGTACTGTTACAATTCCAGAGATTTATAGCATAGATCCATGACCATCTACGATCTTAATACACATTCTGATCTAATTACTATCTAATATTCTATACTCATTAACTCTAAAAAAATAATATTTTTTAAATTATCAATTTGAAATATATGTAAAAATTACACGACGTATTCTCAGACAGCAATAGACACGGGGGAGCATCCATACAAGATTATCAATGCCTACGTTTGTAAAACTACAGTAGACCTCGCATATACCGGTCTCAGACAAACCGGACACTCGCCTATAATGGACTGAATCTGAAGTCCTGGTCCCGTCTAACGCTAATTACGGCGTGTGCGTATAAATGACTTAGCATATAACTGATAAAAATAGCCGGTCCCAATGAGTATGTTATATAGATGAGGTCTACCTGTACCACAATCATATCATTTCTGCATTTTATATTTCTGCAAAGTTTCAGATGCACCAACCAATTACAAAATAGTCGAATCCTTTGTACAGTAAAACAATTTAGATATTGTAAAGTCTTCAAGTTGCTTGATCAGTAGCAATAGAAACAACAGCCAGTTACAATATTCAACTGCAAACCTCCATGTCAAAGATTCCGATGTATTCTTAATCTTGATTGATTACCAAATTTAACTGTTAAGAACTAATGAATGCCTCACAAAGCGTATCCCCTTGCAGTACGCCCATCATAATGAATAGCAGCTTACAGGCCCTTTGACAGCAGATTATGGTGGTTTCGATCATCACATCTCTACCAGGCCCTTTCTGACTCCAAGTGACATTTTAACGACTATCAAATTTATCATTTTTGATAAGTTCAAGCCATTTTGCTAGTGATTAATCATGAAATGGTTGACGCTGATTTGTGTTTTGAAAAAAGAAACAGACTGTGAATGAGCTGAACAATATGGCCTCAGGTTTTGTCTGCATCAGCTTTGTCTGCATCAGCTTTGTCTGTAATCAGTGGCTGCAATGTCTTAACAACTGGCAGCAGACAAGTCAAAGATGGCGGTCAAGGTGATGTCATCAAATGTGTAGTAAAATAATCACATGTGATGTTGCATGTGCAGTGACATCACATGTAGTCGCATCATCACATGGATACATCATCACATTGATACATCATCACATGGATACATCATCACATGGATACATCATCACATTGATACATCAACACATTGACAATGATGTCGTCACAATCTGTATTGACATCACCCCATATGTAATTGGCACAATCACATGTGATGCCATATATGCAGTCACATTGTCACATGTACAGTCACATCGTCACATGTAATTGGCAAAATCGCATGTGCAGTCACATCATCACACCCACAGTCACATCATACATAGTCACATCACACATACAGTCACATCTTACATAGTCACATCACACGTACAATCACATGGACACTCACCGTCCACTCGATGACTAGCATGTCCTTCTTGTTGGTCCTCGTCTGGACGTTATCCGGATTCCGGTACGGTCGTTCCGGCGGAGTCGTACAGCTCCGCTTCGTGGACTTGCTGGGTTTGCTGATGCCCACGGAGTTCATGGCGATCACCCTGAAGGAATAGGTCCCCCAGGGGTTCAGACTGACGTAGGCTTTCTGAGATGAGCCCGTGTATCTGTCATCAGAGTTGTGCCACACATCAGGGGCGTCTGAGGTATTGTATTGTATAATGTATCCAGAGATATTGTCTCCATTGTTCGGACCCGGCTGCCACACAATCTCCGCAGACTTGCCGTGGCAACTCGTCATCACGTCCACTGGAGGATCTGGCGCACCTGGAAAATACAGTAATGTCATAATGTCATATGTGTGTCACCATGTCACCATCAACAATACAGTAATGTTATAATATCATCTGTATGTTACCATGTTACCACCAGCAACATAGCAATGTCATAATGTCATATGTCTGTTGCCATTTCATCATCAACAATACAGCAATGTCATATGTCTATTACAATGTCACCCATCAGCAATACAGCAATGTCATAATGGCATCTATGTGTCACAATGTCACCCATCAGCAATACAGCAATGTCATGTCATCTGTATGTTACCATGTTACCACTAGCAAAACAGTAATATCATAACGCCATTTGTGTGTTACACTGTCATCATGAACAATGTAATAAATGTCTGTACACGATATTGACTGTTACGACTAGCAATACAGGAACATCTTTAGTCTCCAGCTCTGAACATTCCACAAATTCCATTGTACCGCCAGCAATAATATGAACATCATTGTCCATGCATTCTAAACCTATCTGAACATCACTGTCCATGCATTCTAAACCTATCTGAACATTATTGTCCACTCTGAACATCATTGTCCATACATTCTAAACCTATCTGAACATCATTGTCCATACATTCTAAACCTATCTGAACATCATTGTCCATACATTCTAAACTTATCTGAATATCATTGTCCATACATTCTAAACCTATCTGAATATCATTGCCCATACATTCTAAACCTATCTGAACATCATTGTCCATACATTCTAAACCTATCTGAACATCACTGTCCATACATTCTAAACCTATTTCTCTGTATCTGTACATTACATGGATCCCTTGTTACTTTCAGTGGACACTCCTATATATATATATATAAGTATCTAAGAAATATTTTTAAAATTATTTTTAAACATATAACTGTTTCCATGGAAACATCTGTCCAACTTCCAACAAACGTAGGCAAATGTAAAGATTATCAGTGAAAGCCTACTAAAGATTCAATTAGAAAAACTTGAAATTTCCACTTGGCCTTTAGGAAACCTAGATCTTGTGGATTGGTGAAAAATGTCTGGTGTTAATTTCTATTCAAGCAATGTACACCCTCGTCACCATGGCAACTAAAGCATTAAATTGAATCAGTACAAGAGACCGGGACAGAAATATAAGAAAGTGAATTTTCAAATTCATGTAAAAAGAACATTTCAGCCTGCTCCCTGCGGCATACCAGGTGACAAACTTCATTTCTGTTATCGATCATACACCTGAAAGTTTAACTGAAATGTCAAACGTAACATTATTTGAAAGTTTTGGGGCCGATTAGTGATTATCTATTGGAATAGTTTTCCATTCCAATGGCAACATATTATTCTGTCATTAAAAAGGAACATTGAGTAGCGATAGGGGATGAGTAGCTATAGAATATTGGATAGCTAGCTACAGTTATATGATTGAGTAGCTATAGAACATTAGGTAGCTACAGTTATATTAAGTAGGTACAGAACATTAGGTAGCCACAGTTATATTAAGTAGCAATAGAAAATTGGGTACCGGTAGCTATAGTTATATTAAGTAGGAATAGAACATTGGGTAGCTACACAACATTGGGTAGCTATAGAACATTAGGTAGCTACAGTTATATTAAGTAGCAATAGAACATTGGGTAGCTACATAACATTGAGTAGCTACAGAACATTGGATTGCTATAAAATATTGGATACCTATAGAAAATTGGATAGCTATAGACATGATAGAACATTGGATAGCTACAGGACATGATTAGTAAGGTATATTTAGTAGCTAGCGAACAATGAATAGCTACAAGAAATTGGACATTGAGTAGATACAGGCCAATACAGCACAATAACTGTATTTATATAAACACATCACATAACAACCTCCTTTCCATACTGTACTAAGCGCACATGTATGAAATTAAGTTAAATCCTTCTTCTTTTTTTTTTAAATTGGAATTTAGAGTCGCTTTCAAGATTCTTTCACTTTATATCATAGAGGAAACCCACAAAATCCATAGGGCTAAATGTTGCAGTAAACCTGCGAGCACTGACATACCAATGATGATATCTGCATTGCCACTCTACAGAAAAAGTTAAAACCTAACTCAAACATTTACCAGAGAGGTCTACTGTATGCCGTTTCTTACACAAGAGACCTGTTTTCCTCAGTTGAGAACATACAAAGCTACCATTAAAGATTCAACCTTATATTTTATAGCCCCACGTTCTCACCCGCCGAGCCATCAAGCCATCCTGCTTTACACTTAAAACCAGGCGACAAATTGCAAGTACGCTCAAAGACGTCTTACGAAAAGATTGAACACCCCATCAAATGCAATTCCTCATCTTTCATGGAGCCTCGACAGAAAAAACTTTGCCAGTTCTACAAACAGTAATATATTTTACTTTTGAACATCAGTTCTTCCACAGACTAATTACTGGCGATGTGAGCACTTCTTGACCGAGATCCCGATTTTCCCGTTTCTACTCCGTCTCGTTTGTGTCGACCGAAACAGCTCAAGACTCTGGCATCCATCAAATATTCATAGAAAGATGTTCAATTATACAAACTTTGATTACTTTTCTTCTCAGTGCAGGTGACTGCGAGAACAAAAAGCTTCGAGTGGCGCTAACCGCCCACCGCTACATCACAGAGAACACCAGCGGGGTCGCGGAACCCGTATTACAAAGAGTACAAACACTGGTGTGAACGATCATTGAAATCCTGGTCGTGAAAAAAAACTTACCATGCTATTATATGAAATCAATGGTTGATTAGCCAAAGAAACTTGCTTACGTCAATTTCAGTGATCTTTTTTTTTTAGTGTAATTACCCATAGATGACTGATATTATATATTTATATAATACCTTATTTTCAGATACATGGTCGTACACAGGTGAAATATTCCTGCAGTATGCGTGAAGTTATAAATCAATTAATTATTTTCAGATAAAGTGAATGTACTGGTAAATTATTACTTTACATCTCAGCGGGAATCGTTCACCCGTACGTGACACTTCTCAGATACAGAGTTTAACAAGTAAAAATATAATAATCATTATCAATAAATAATATAATTATTATAATAATTGCTGTATCGAGGGTTGTTTTTAGAAGTAAGTATGGACATAGAAATATAATAATTTATGTATCTGCCAAGGCGTCACTACTGGGTCTTACCATGAGATAGTTACTTCAGGTTCTCATCCCCAATAACCAGACCGCAACATCACAGAAATAGTTTTGAGAGCGGCTTTAATCTCAAGCTTGTATTGAAATTTGTTAAATGAACTGGCTGATGACATACAATTGCACGCCATGTATAGAGTCACGCCATGTATAGAGTCATGTATAGAGTATGAAATGGCACGCCATGTATAGAGTCACTCCAACCTGTTCTGTTGTAATTTGACGCCAGTGCTTGTACACTCGGTGGCATGCTCTACCTACAGAGTGTGGCTGCTCTACTCCATGCTCTACCTACTGAACATGGCTACTCCATTGGAAGTCTGGAGTAGCCAAGCTGCGCTGTAGGTAGAGCATGACTCAGAGGAGATGCTGTCAACGGTAAGTCGACAGCATCTTACCTGGCTTCAGTACAACAGAGCACATCAACCAGACCCTGGTTTACTAGGACTCTGCAGCACATGGACCCGACCCTGGTGTTACTAGGACTCCAAAGCACTGGTGAACCCATTGATCTGAGACAGCTGGAGAGCCTCAACTCTCTCATTAAGTGGCCCTGCTAACTATCACTTCCATTGCCGCTGGTAGGCGGTTAAAACAAATAACTGTTTATTATTGTGCAAGGCCAGTGACACTGGAACAGTGTAATTAGACAAGATGGATCGTCAGCACTGTGACAGTCTTCCACATCCAGCTTGATTTAAGATGCATTGAGCGAGAATAAATGCTCAGGATAACCTTTAATTTGCTAATTACTTGTAATTTGTTGATTTCAAAGAAGAACCAATTGTAGGGCAAACACCTTCCGGAGTTCAGGAAATGACGGGTTTGGTAGCAAAGTCTAGGACTTCAGAATGGATTGTGATCCATGGCGTGTATGAATTCAATATTTTACATACATTTATGTAATGATAAGTCCAATTCAATGACGATTGTGGCTTTCAATTTGGTATTAATATCGATGAATATGGCACTATTAATTTGATAATCCATTGTCATGATTGCCTGTGGGTGTTGCAAGAGTGATGTATTGGCATTCAGACAACACAGGTTCAAATTCAAGGATGACATTGGTCTTGTTACATATAATTCCTGTTATATAAATTTCAGACAAAAGTTCAGCCAAAATAAAATAATTCTAATTTGATTTTACTTGATGCCCAAGAAGCAATCAATAACTGTTGATTTGATTAACAGGACACACTGATCATCAAGGTGGTGCTAGATGATGTTACTCCTAAGGTGTGTACATTTTGTAATGCTTAACTCTCTACATGCTGGAGGCAACCAGTGATGCCATAAATAGCAGTGTCTGTGCCTAATCCAGCAGAGATAGGGTTAAGGAAATATAACTGTTGATGGACTGCACAGATAGGAAGATGTTGCAGCAGGAATATTTCACCTGGGTAGTGTTCCTTTCTAGCTGTTCTGTCTGTATATACTTTCTGTCTGACACATGCACAGTTACAAAGGATCAACACCGCACAGTGTAACGACGCATGCGTCGGACAGAAAGTACAGACAGACAAGCTAGAAAGGAGCTAAGCCCCCTACACATGGGAAGAACATGTAGATACTCACTTCTAACAGTAAGGTGTGCGCTAGACATATCCACCTCGATGTCCACCGACGCCTGACACGTGTACACCCCGGCATCCGGCACATGCGCATCCTTGATGATTAAAGTATGTTTGTTTTTGTCGTTTTTGTCACGTTTATACACATATTTGTCTGTCCTTGTGAAATTGAGCACTTTCCCGTCGTGTTTCCAGTCCAGTGTGACCTTGAGACCGTCCAGAGGGTGAGTTCTGGTTTTACACATGAACCTTGCCCTCTCGCCCTCGTTCACCACCACATTCTTCAGCTGGTCCTCTATGAACACGAGGCCTGGAAGAGACAAGACAGCAGAATCAGTATACAGTTATACCTGAGTTATATACAGTTCTCACTTGATACCCGTGTTATATCAACGAATAGAATTGGAAAGAAAAAAAAGAAAAATTATTCTTTATTTTTTTTTTTAAATGGGGTCCCGCATTGTATCCGAATCCGCGGTGCATCGAAGGGCGTTATATCGAGGGAGCACTCTACCTGAGGTGGAGTTACTGAGGATGGTGCTGTTATAGTGTTGTTGTTGTTGTTGTTGTGTTGGTGGTGGTGGTGGTGATGGTAGTGATGGTGGTGGCTGCTATTGCTATTGTTTGTGTTGGTGGTTTTGTTATTATTGGTACCAGTGGCAGTAATGTTATAGTTGTAGGTGGTGGTGGTGATGTTATTGTTGTGGATGGTGGTTGTGATGCTATCACATATATTGTTGTTGGTGTTAGTATTGTTGTTGGTTGTGGTGGTGGAGATGATGGCATTGGTGATGGTGTTGTTGGTTATTGTGGTTGTGATGTTGTTTTGTTCAATGTGGAGATGGCTGTGTTGTTAGTATTGGTGGTTGTTATTGTTGTTGCTGGTGGTGGAGGTGGTGTTGGTGATGTTGTTGATGGTGGTGATGGCTGTGTTGCTAGTACTGGTGATATTACTAGTGTATTGGTGGTTGTGTTGTTGTTGTTGCTGGTGGTGGTGGTGGTGGTGGTGGAGGTGTTGGTGATGATGTTGATGGTGGTGATGGTGATGGCTGTGTTGCTAGTACTGGTAATCTATTACTAGTGTATTGGTGGTTGTGTTGGTGGCAGTGATGATATTGTTTGTATGGTTTTATTATTGTTAGTATTGGTTATGATGGAGATAGATGGTGTTGAGGGTGAATCACAAGTCACATTTGATATAATGTAGAAAACTAATGAACCAATTATTAAATTGAAATGGACTAATGAGCAAATTAAAATCGTTGACCATGACAGCTCAAGAGTTATGGATGAAATGTACAAAAACACATCTGCATAAAGCAATTGTATGGTTATAATAATTAAAAGGAAGTGGACTTATTAAGACTTACAATGCTAAAACATGCTTTGTGAAACTGGTGTCAGATAGACTGCCTGCATCTCAATTTCAAATATCACACATGTATTTCAAATTCAAATAATCTATATATCATCATACATATTTTATTCACCCAAAGGGCAGCATTATGAATAATAACCATTAAGATTACATAAAACCAACTGTCTATGTAATGATCATATAAATATATTTACAGGTTTTGTGAGTGGATATGGAGTTTAACATCGCTGCAGGAATCTTTCACCCATTTGCGAACAGGTTTTGTGATAATTACCAATTACAGTAGTATATGAAAAACACGTTCCAGTGATGCTAGTGCTAGTAATTCAACACCAGGGATCAGAATAGAATAATGTCAGCACGCATCCAACAAACAGTCCACCAGTTGGTGTCACTACACAAAACACATATCACACAATACGTGTCACGACAGAAAACTGATATCACGAAGGCAGAATTGTCAATATCAGACTGTTTAGAAACTCGGAATATTGGATCTGGAAGAAACCAGAAATTACGTGTAGATCAACTGTCAAATGCATGTTGTGAAACGAGTTGGTTTCCATCACCGAATTGATCTGGAACCGCTGTAGGCCATCCTAATTTTCCCGTTTCCGTATAGATTTTAGATAAATGTATCAGCGTGATTTCCTGAGAGCGGTCATGCTTTCTCACGAGAAAATAGGACACGTTTTTTCTCCAAATTTGAAAAGCAACCTGATGAAGACTCATGAGCTCGAGGGTAAACAAGAAAATAGATATTACATTGATATAAAACCTATTCTATATCCGGTTTGTCTTAAGATCGAGCAAGAGTCAGATATGATTACATTGACATAACTATTTATGTCTGGGAGGCAGTTATAGTGTTTTTGTTGAATTACAATCAACAAAGGATTGTACGTGATCTGATATCATAGATTTTATTTATTTCTACATATAATTATCAGGATTAATGCTTTCAAGACTAAATAAACATGACAAATATCATATTAGGATGCATTTACAGAAATAGAAACAAATATAATTACGGTAGCATCTTTCTGATCTGGGTTGTTTAAGTGTGAGGAAAACTATACCAGACCTTAGAACTAGCACTTGTGGAAATGGAAATATCAAAATATCACAAACCAGGAAGAGGGAGATAATAAAAATATGCATGACATTCAATTCTCAAATATTGAGAAGACACTTTGAAAATCTTGGCAGATTAAATATCTTAATGTTAAATAATGATTTTTCTTCTGAATATCCGAACAAACAACTTCTAGTTGACACTCTTTAAACAGATTTGATTTGATTTCAGATTAATTGCAAAATATGATGAAATACACCCGAAATCCCATCACTTAAAGATGCTAAGATCGTTTTTGAAGGACAAAGGAATATTAATTTCAATAAAATTCCCCATGGTGTTTCTGATCATTGGCGACATCTGTTTTCATCCTCTGAGGTCATGTGACACAAACCCTCACAATTAAAGCACATGTGTACTCTCTCATAATTAAAAATCAATCGCCTCAGCGCCGAAATAATTAAAAATTCCAACTATGTGTCAACTTTGGATTAGGGAAGGAAAAATTCTCACACTCCTAAAGAACTGTTAACTCGATGCATCAGATGACATATCGCTTGGAAGTGAAATTCCATTGTTGTCCAAGAAAGCCAAATCAGCCAACAGGGTCCTGCCATGAAAATTTACGGCCATTGTCCCATGCAAAAACGTTCTGACACTCGGGGAGTGTGTGTTAACTGACTAATCAGCATTCCGTCTTGCCAAAGCTGGGGATGAAAGGTCAAATGACAAAATATTGGCAAGATGTCACCCCCTTCAAATGTGGGCAAACTGGAAATCAACTTGAAAGCTTTTTTTTTCCCTTCGGATATCTCGAGCAAGAATCAAATATCGCAGACTCATTGGTAACTAACAAGGATCTCTATAGGGAAATGTGTGTAATTCAAAGACAATGCCAGGAGCGGGATGTGTGTTGTGATGAGGGCTTCCTTAGACAAACTCATAATTTCAGCTATTGAAATTAGGCTTCAACTCTTCAGGCTATAAATTATTTACAAGTTAAAATTCAACGTCACAGAGGATAATTAGAGTTGAATCATCGTGGACAAGGGTGTTGGATCATGGCCAATGTTATTGGTGTTGTGAACAGCAGAAACTCATGATAGGCGTCCTAAGCATTATATTGTGAGAAAAGTTGTATTATCTCCCTTGAATTATTGATGCCACACTTCTTAAAGAAACAAACTTTCTGTGTCACAAAGGATTACATTTTCTCTTGAATTGCTCATTGAAATTCTGCTATTTTAGTAATCTAGAAATATAGTTGCAATATGACACTGACAGACTCACAGTTTGATATACACACATATCACAGACAGACAAACAGACAAACAGACACACACACGCACACACATGCACACACTTATAACCCATGTGTAGCAAACCTATTTTTAACAAAACCCTAGATGAGCTTATGAAGATTAATATGCACCGAAAACATAAATGATGAGTTAATTTATCAATGAGATTTTAATAAACGTATTCATCAACCATAATGCTCACATGTCCCTATGACTCATTTTGTTCTCTTCTAATTTCTGAAGTACAAATCCCATAAAGAACGATGGCCAAGGAATTCGACACAATTCAGCTGACCTCCTTCAACTTGTCCAGATAAGGCAATGAGCAGTTACCTCCCTTGGTTAAGTTACGACGACATCGTATGACATGATTTATGATGTAATCATCACCACCCATGAGATTAGGTGAACAGTCCCCGAGGAAGCCGATGATTGGGTTAATATTCCATACTCACTGATTAGTTCAGCTTGAATTAATTATATAAACATTGGGTTTTCTTCGATTGAGATTTGGATGTGTTCAATCGTCACAAAAATTGGAATCATATTTTCCACTCCATTTGAAATAAACATTAGGTCAATTTTAGGTTTGGGATATTTATAAAAGCACAATAAATAAGAAAAGGAATCATCTTGCACAGCTGCCAGTCAAAGTATCCCGCTGTGGAACGACTTTAGAAATAAACTCAAGAAAACTCCGACAAAGATCCTTGGTTCACTGACTACATATCACCGGCCATCAATTATTTAAATTTTGAACCCAATAACCTGTGAATTTAATTGTTGAAACATTAACAGCAATTGAATTTAACATGCACCATTGTTGTGCAATGTCTGTTTACTTTGTCTGGCATTTGTCAAGCACCGAGAGACCAAATGCTGGTATCATTAAAAGCAGTTACGGTATCAAAGCATTAGAAAACAGTAACACATCAATTATAATATTTTTTAATTATCTATCTTAATGGAAATAAAATAGAACATAAATTTCAATTCATATAACGCAATTGCAATGAATTTAGTCATGAAGATTGAAATAATTTGATAAATGTTAACTGTTATACACAATATGAATAAATTGTTAAATTAAATTCATTTTGATAAGGATGTGATGCAATGGATCCTATAAACTCAATCAATACTGCACTTTGGCGGAGTATAAATACAATGTTAATTAAAGATTCTTCCTTCAAAGGAATGAAAACATTTCACTTTAAGAAACTTGATGCCCTGAGTCAACAGATATAATTAAAAATGTCATTTCCTGGAGTCAAATCTTGCTTTCATTAAATGTTTTCTGAAATAAAATAATTTCTATCCTCCATTAAATCCCACCAATATTTCAAAGTTCATCCCTAATCACATTTCATTTCTCTCCTGGGCTTCCTTCAGTTTCATCTCCATGTATGCTAAATGAAACAGAGCTAAAGACATCTCCCTGTAGAATCCCTTTTTTTTAAATGTTATTCAATTTGGGATTCATTTTCTCAGTGACAATATCCTTTGAAGAGAACTTGAGCTGTAGAGTAACTGTCCTCTAAGAAAGTAAATATATAATAGATGAATAAATGTAGCTACTTTTGTGAAAAGCATGTAATGTGTGTGTGTGTGTGTGTGTGTGTTTTTGTGTATGTGTGTGTGTGTATGTCTGTCTGTGTGTGTGTGTCTGTGTGTGTGTGTGTGTGTGTGTGAGTGTGTGTGTGTGTGTATGTGTATGTATGTCTGTCTGTCTTTGTGTGTGGATGTGTGTATGT
>JAVCKZ010050037.1:0-18078 GCA_034780755.1 Lepetodrilus elevatus
TCCCTTTGCATATACATAATTAAGAAAATAACAACACGACCATATTCAGGTTGTCTATCAGTAGACTACAGGGGGTTACATTGGATATTTGTCTACCAAACAGCAGTGGAAATGTTTTTGGAAGTACAAACATGATTCTATGTATCAAGTGAATGTACTTTGCAGTTGTAGCTAAGAACTAGTCCCAAACGACCATAAATATTTGATATTATGCCTTTAACAATTAATTAGGGACAACAAAATGAAAGGAAAAAATATGGTTGTGGAATTTAAATTTAGTTTTCACCTGAAATTTACAGTAATACCAGGATATAGCTATTGGGGCTTGTGATACCGGTGGTTATGAATCTCCCAGACACTATAGCGTGTCAATACAGACCACCATATTGTCACACTTCAGGATACAAAAACACATTGCGTATACATTTCGTCATAACGATGTATTGTATGTATGCAAATAACTTGTGTGTGATCGTCTTTCCTGGGAGCTGAATGACACGACACTGTTATCTGGTTATATTGACAGTTGATAGGGAAGTCCTATTTTGTTGGGGGTGGCCTGCTGGTTGCTAAGCAATAAGTAATGGGAAGAGAGCGTGGTGGTGTTTAAAAAGTCGTATCCGTGATCAATGTCGTGAGTCAAGTGGATATACCGCAGTTCAATATGGGCTCGCTCTACGCCGGCTAGACACGGGAGACCGACTAGACACAGGAGATCAGCTAGACACCAGTGATAAAATAACCTGTTTTGCTGTGCATTGATATAAAGAAATATAACATGGGCTGAGGGCATCGTTGAACAAGATGATCTCCATATAAATATTCCTATTTTTACAAAGTATATCGTTTATTTTTCAATCTTCTTTATATTGAGACTTGTCAGGTTTTATTATTCATCACTGAGCGTGGGTTAATAACCTGAAGGATTCTCTGAATTTAAATAATCATGGCAACACTAGATACAGTCTTCTGTTGTGAATTCAAATAAAGTTCTTAATGGTTTTCATATTTTATAATTTTCATTGAATGGAAACATCATATTTTGTTTAACAGTTCAGTCAGGCCTGAAAATGGATAAATAATATAAAAAAAATAATCACGTGAAAATTTGTAAGCATTGCATTGTGCATAGAATAGATGGATGAATAGGATATAGTATAAATAGATGAAATTGAAAGGGACTAGTATAACCATGATAACATGGTATGAGAATGCCATTGATTCTACTGTTGGTTGGCAGTCTGCTCTCTGGGTTTATTTAAAACTTGACGATAAGTTCGATATAAGTAACAGTTGGTGGTATTAATAACACATGTTACAGACCCGTGTTGCCATGATTTTGTTGCAAGAAATGTTGCCACGTTGCATTAAATAATTCATCATGAAAAATAATGTCGACCATTTATAGCAATATGACCCTTTACAAATTTCCTCAGGCGAACACATTTCTTTTTATAACAGCAGGCCTATTAAACATGCAATCAATTGTAATATTTATTTGAAAAGTATAAAAATGTCATCCTCGCTTATCAATGGGCATATTTACAACTTTACCTGTTAGGACCAAATGTCACACTAACTTTCACTAGATTGTAATGATGCTAATAAAAGCAATAAACCCACATGGTATTATTAATGGAAGTGGTGGTGTATTTGAACATAGTACACATTGCAACAGCTGCAGGTCTTGCAAATCCATACCATATCACCACCTGAGCCACGTCTAGTGCATATGGCACATTATGCCATGTTAAGATGTTCCCTCAAATTTCATCATTGAATTCCTGCACTAAAATGTCTGACCTGCTTGTAGTATGCGACTACACAAAGCAATACAAATGTTAGCATTGACTGAACATGAACTTGGATACAATACAGTATTGATGTATTGATTAGAATGTGTACTTACTAACTTTATTGAGGTCATTATGGTGATATTTTGAAAACTCAGAATTGTAACCAATTTTATGGTATGCACAGATGGCGTCATTTTCTTTCTTCAGTGAGAAAATGTTTGATACTTTTTTAAACACACTTTTGATAGTTGTTATATTATTGATTACGGTAAAGGCAATTGGTAATTGTTTTTCCTTTTTACTCATACACCATCTGATATACATTTGAGGCAGGACAAATAATGGATAATATATTGCCAATACTATACCAAATTTGTATCGAGAGATAATAATATAATACAAAGTGATCTTTTGAATCGAATTACAAGAATTACAAAACTAAATAGGTTAATTTTTGGCCGTCTGTTACAGTTATTAACATTCATCTCTTGCCTCGTTCGATATGAACATCTTTTGTAGGAAGTATCCAATAAAATGTTAGCAAATCAATAACCAGGATGTTTATCTTGACAGTCAGTTACTTCCATTTGTTTACATATGTTGTCTGCATGTTTGCCAAGATATTGGCTAGCTGGCGATGTTTGTGCATTAAGAATGAGGTAGGCAAATTTGAAGATGTGTTGATCCCAACAATATGAAATACTTCTTTGGTTTCTTACTATACCTGGGGGAACATTATGTATATTGGCAGTGGGGTACATTGTGTAGTTTACCATGCTCTGATAACTTCAATGACTTTCAGCTTTTTTTTGCCAACCACACTTTTTACTTGAACCGTCAGTCCTGATATACTCAACAAAATAAATTAAGGACCAGGACCCGTATTCTCGAAACTTCATAGGTCCTAAGAAGTTCGTAAGTACTAAAAATTTGCCGAACTCAGTAACTGGGTCTCTGCTTATGTTAATTTCTGAAGAGATCTTTTTTCACTAAGAAGATCTTAGCTAAGATGTTTCGAGAATACATGCCCAGCAGATGTTTTGTGGAGATAGAATTTTACCATATTTTGGAACTGCTTAAGGAACCTGGGGTGGGTTCAAAGACACAAGGTCTTGCAAATGGCTTACAAAACTAGCCACTGTCTCAAGACTGGCATGAACCGTAGATAGGACAGGGAACCAGTTTAGCTAACTGGCTTACTCGGGCGTTGTTGTTGAATGCACCCCCGTTGTCATTATTCTTCAAACGTGCATCTGAAAGTTCTTGACGAGTACCTGGATCCTGTAGATCTTTAGAAATTCTTCATTGTTAAAATAAAATAAAGCTAAATTAATATTCAAAAAAGGATCCTGGCCCTTGATTAATGTTGAGTATATTTAGTCATCGGAATGACGACATCAGAGGTGCGTTCAAAGACACAAGGGCCTTGCAAGCAGCTTACCAAACTAGCCACTGTCTCAAATAGTTTTATGAATGGGACAGGGAACCAGTTTAGCTAAGCGGCTTATTCAGCACTGTGCTGATAGAACGCACCCATAGTCTTGTGTAGTGCTTGTTGAGGCTATGCCTCTGTGCTATTGGAACTCTGTGGATCCAGTGTGGTGCCTGTAATTCCAGTTGACAGGAGCCATAGGCAGCAGGTGTTTCCCTGGCCTGTCTGCCATACAAGTCGAAGAATCTGTTTTGTGTACAGGCTTTCATCAACCTATGTTGATGTAATTTGGGCCATGCCAGACCTATTGCTGAATAGGTTGTGTGGAGTATGTGTGGACAATGTTGTAATTCATGGTAAATGTCGCTTGATAACACTTCTGAAGATGAACAGAAAGGACATGGATGTCTTCTGCTAGAATGTGAAGTAAGGGGAACCTGACAAAATCTTGTCTTGTGGTATCATTTTGGCAGGCCATCTTTTGGTTGGTAAAGACTTCTGGATGTGGTAAAACATTGTGTTCCCTAGGTTTACAGGTTAGAGGTCCCAACGTGACTGCCAAAACTATATTTGGTCTCAAGGTAATCTTAATACTATGTCTTGCATCATTGTTTATCGTCTGCAATACATTTTTGCGGTCATTCATTTACTCGGAGAGGTATTGAGACTTTGCCCTTCAGGAAAAATCCTGGGTTGCGGGTATGCCTGTGGTACCAGGTTGACCGTGGTGTAACCTGCTTAGGTTGTGGAAACAAGGAAGTTATTGTCTGAGAACTGGGACTGTTCACCACAGCCGGCCAGAGAAACCTGCTGCAGACTACAAACCACCTTGCTTGTCTGAATAATGTAATCCACAGAACATGTGCAACCCATGTGGCTTTCTCACAATGGAAGGCGTGTTCTCACAGGCTTGGCACAGGTTCACTTTTGTTGGCTGTGTATGTAAACAGTGGGAACTCTATGCTATATGAAGTTACATAATGTCCATTTACCATTGCTGCCATGAAATGTGGGGTTATTCTCAGTTGCTGGTATGAGTGAAATTGTCTTTGGACAGTGGCTGTAGATGCCAATTTGGTGAAGCAACACAGCTACATCTTTAGAATGAGTATGTACCCAGGGTATCGTTTTTTAAAGCTTTGCTATCCATGAGAGCACTGGTCTCATAGTGGAAATCCGAGAGCTTCGAGAAATGATACCCTGTGTTGACTAGTTCCGTGTTTTCTTGAAGCTGTACAGAGATAATTGTACGTCTGATAAGTGCGGCTCTTGTACTTGATTGCTTTGAGGTTGCACAGTGATCTGGAGTGAAACAGCGTCATTGTGGTGATGCCAGAGGCTCTGATGGACTACATGGCATTAGGGACCAATTTCCCACAGAACATTTATCCCATGGTAGTTGAATGGGCTTTCTGGAACCAATGTCCCAAGCCACGTGGCAGATAGGAATGACTTTATGGAACCAATGCCCCATACTATGTGGCTGTAGGATGGACCTGGCACTAGTAATTCCACACTAAATGGAAGTAGACTGTTCTGGAACCAATGTTTGAACCCTCTGGAACCAATGTCCCAAGCCACATGGCAGATAGGAAGGGCTTTCTGGCACCGATGCCCTGTGCTATGTGGTAGTAGGAACCAATGCCCCATACTATGCGTCTGTAGGAAGGACCTTGCACCAGTAATTCCACACAATGGAAGTAGAGTTTTCTGGCACCAATGTTTTGCAAAGGAAAGAGCTCTCTGGTACCAATTTCCCAAGCTACATGGCAGATTGTGAATTGGGGATGGCTTTGTAGACCCAATTTCCCACAGTAGATGAAAGTAGGGAGGGCATCCTAGCAGCAATGCCTCGTGCTACATTTTAGTAGAAAGGGCGCCAATGGCAATTTCCCACAGTACGTGGTAGCATGAGTTTGCTTACTGGCTCCAAATGTCCCACACAACCTGGTAGTAAAGTGGGCTTTCTGGCACCAATGTCCCACACAACCTGGTAGTAAAGTGGACTTTCTGGCACCAATGTCCCACACAACCTGGTAGTAAAGTGAGCTTTCTGGCACCATTGCCCCATGCCATCGATTGCCAAGCTGGTCAATCTGACAAGATCTCCTCCTAGCTAGCTGCACTCACAGAGGTGCGACTCCTATTTAATTCCTTTCTGCGGTTTCTCGTCATTGTACGTCCTGCGACTTTGAGAAAATACTGGAGTGATGCACTCGCTGTGTGTGTAATTAGCCTGTGGTGGTTTGAAAGTTGTTGCAGGCTCTCAGGGGCTCGTCTTGGATCACTGTGTGTCAATTATGCTGCAGTTTGTTTGGGAAGTGGCGGCATGTTGCCGGATGCATTGCAGAGTGTCTGCATCCAAAGAAGTTGCAATGCTATTAAAACCTCATTGTCTGATACCATTTATCACTGCTTGGGGAAGTAGTGCCGCTGGGGCAATCATTGCGGAGGCTGATCAATAACACATAAAATGTTAATGGTTTGTTATGGCATCGTAGAACACATTGAAATAAGATTCACTAACAGATATGATAAGTAATAAATATTGATCAAACCATTCATATTCTTGTAGTGCACATGTTCTTGTAGTTGTGCAGCAATTGTTTGTGTTTGTGTATTTTTCTTTTGTATTAAAAAATGAATAAATAAAACAATATTTTATTTTTAAAATTTTAAATAAATAAAAATTACTTTGAAATGAGAATTGAGCCCTACTGGGATGCAAAAGAAAAAATAGTGGGAGTGCAAATTGCATAAAAATACTTGTAATTAGGCCTTGTAAGGATCACTGTTGTTTGCTAGCCCTGAACTCATCATCATATTTAACCAAATTATTGTAAATTCCCAAACCTTTCCCTTGATAGATATGTGCGAACATTGTTCCATACTTATATAATTGTAATGATTGCTAATTTGGATTTTTGTTTAATTTCAGAATTCAAAGAGGCTTTCAGCCTTTTCGATAAAGATGGAGACGGCACCATCACCACCAAAGAATTGGGCACCGTGATGAGGTCATTAGGTCAGAACCCAACAGAGGCAGAGTTGCAAGACATGATCAACGAGGTCGACGCTGATGGTAAGTAATACCATGTATTGTCCATTGATGTTTAAAAGTTACAACACGAGTAATACATCCATCTTAAAAGCCAAAACCTAACTATCCCCAAGAGTAGACTAGCACAAGTTTTTCTAGTAATTATTTATGGCATTAAGAAGTTTCTGTCTACCAGGTTTTAGAGTCTACAATCATATTCCCGCTGTGACGTAAAACAATTAATTCATTAGCACTCGATATGACAATAAAGTATTGATTCACTATGATAAAAACTTGTATTACAATTATTTAACACCAATTTATCAAGAAACTATTTAACACTTTTTGAGCTGCAGCGACATTAAACTCTGCATTCACTTGCCCATTGCATAGATATCGGGGTATATAGCATGATTTAATTCAAAATTGCATTGTTTGCACAGGTAACGGTACAATAGACTTCCCCGAATTCCTTACAATGATGGCCAGGAAAATGAAGGACACAGACTCCGAGGAGGAGATCCGAGAAGCATTCCGCGTGTTTGACAAAGACGGCAACGGTTTCATCAGCGCCGCTGAGTTGAGGCATGTCATGACGAACCTGGGAGAGAAGTTGACGGACGAGGAGGTCGATGAAATGATCAGGGAAGCAGATATCGACGGTGATGGACAAGTAAATTATGAAGGTGCGTGTCTTTTCTGGTGGTTCTGATGTTTTTATTTCATCTGTGGGGTTTTTTAAATTTTAAACTTAAAGTTATGGATGACTATTCTCTGGTGCTGTAGTGATGAATGCTAAAAATGACTAATGTCAATTTTGTAAAATACATCTGGACTTCACGATGGTCAGTGTTTCATGAAAGGGCTATCCCAGTGGGCATTAACCAAAGTTTACACAATTTCTTGCTATAGTAAAAACACTGTGCACCTTAATTTATGCCACCATTGATGTTGTACTCTCCAAAAAATATATTCATAGCCTGATAAGCTAGATATCTTTTGCTGAAATCATTGACTCGAGGTCTGGTTAATATCCCCTTTATGTGAGGTGGATTTCAATGTAATGTAAATATATAGATGTTTACACCTATCCATATAGAAAACTTGTCTGCCCTCCACTTCACGATGCTTTCTTTTCTGCGTTTTCAGAGTTCGTGACTATGATGACATCCAAGTAAAGACGAGGAAATTGAAAGATGATCTTTCATTCATTTCCTTTCTCTCAGTGTACCACTCATCAGTCTCTCTCATCACCTACTGGACTACCATCGGGCGCCAATCGGGTGTGCAAAACACTCAACTTTTGCCGAAACGTATGCTCGGCTTGTTGGCCCCACGGGCAGAACAGCTGACGTACACTTTGCCAATTTCGGACACGGCTTGCCACCAGGAATAGGTCGAGATTGTACAGTTTTGTAATATATTACCAATTGGTCATGTAAGAGGGGCTAGAGTTACCTCCCCCTAACATTTAGTGTATCTAGAGTTATCTTCCCTTAAAAGGTTTTCATCGGTAGATTTTGTCTGTAAAATGAAAATATTCCTTCAGCGAACGCTGACCCATGGATTGGCTATGATTTAAGGATTACCTCTGTTTTTCGTTTCAACACGAGACTTCATGACGTGCAACCGCCATTGCTCACTCACTCGTTCGCCACTCGATCACCATCGGATGTGTTTCCATCGTTAGGTGCTGCAATCGCGCATATGTGACGTATTCGCACGTGGTTGCAGATAGTTCATTGCTGGACTCCTGGGCCAACCGGGCACCCAAGCTCATTTCTGTGCAGTTGGTCGCCATGTATAGGAGATCTTGTGTGCTGTTGTCATGGATACTAATTGATGCATAATGGCAACAATATATCGTTATCCCCTCGCCCACCAATGATCATGTGGGTTGAAAAATATTTTCGGAATTGTTTGGACATGTAACCAACTTTTAGCAAGATTCCATGTAGATTTCTAATAGAAAGCCGTTCCTCCTTAGAAAGATCAAAATTATTTGGCGTAAAAGAACAAGTCATATTTGTAAAGAATGGGTCATCTACGCATGCCTTTACTGGGCAAGGGGATAATAACACTGAAACCATTCCATGGGCCGAACTGGTGTGTACTTGGTAAAATATGAAGATTTGTAAAATTAAAGATTGGGAAAAGTCGAGATAAATAGACCAAAACATGTCTTTGTTTTTAGTACCATGTGTGATTGTTCCAAGATCATAGATGGAGGTTCACATGGGCTTTATTGCCACTCATCTCCATGTTTCTTAGAAGTGGACTGGTCTTGCAGGAAGGAAGGAGTATGTATCGCATTGCGAGAGAACTTTGGGGGGGAAAATCTGATGCCTATGGAAAGTGCTCTGTGAGAATTCCTTTGTCTTTGTAATGGAAGGTGTGGTATGCTGGTACTGAAAGATCCTAAAGGACCCTCCTGTTGTGATGTTTGAGGGTCCCAACACATCCTGAATACCCTGCAAGCAGGATCCTCTGGTATTTATACTGTGCAAGGGAGACAACTCCATCTACCTCCTGCAAGACCAACCACTACTAAAAGGAGGGAATCCGAATCTTAGCCAATGCATGGACCGCTTGTGAATTGATAGTCCTATTTATTTGGGCTGGCGTTGAAGCTGGTCAAGCAAGTATCGGCTGTATAGGTCCTATGTCGTTCGCACCATAGTTCCGCTTCCTCTTGCTCTTCACTGCTCCTTCCTTCTCCAAATCTCACACCTCCATTACACCTCAATCACACCACCACCTCCATTTACACCTCCGACCCGCCCTGCCCACATCGCTGCAGTTGCATCTCTTTGACGAGTCGACGTTGATGTTGACTTCTTCACTATGCCTCCGTTTCCAAAGGAAGATGTACATTTTATTTCTGCCTTTTGATCAGATTTTTTCTTATCTATGTTCTTTTCAAATGCATTTGATTATTATATCATGGATCTCATTGTCTCATAAACACTGTAAATCCACACTGACTTGTGTGTTTATTGAAAATGGCGTGAAATGTCTTTGGTGAATAATGTAGAACCAAGATGGTTGTCAAATGTAGGTTGTCAGTTGTTTATTTTAGGACCAAGAGTACTGATACACCAAAATAGATTTAAAAAAATAAAAGATGTTTTTTTTTCTTCTCAATGCTTATATGCTTGAATACAAATAATAGTACAGTTTAATATTTCATTCTTTACTAAAGAAATATGAATTAATGTTCACGCACAATGTCTCCGAATAAAACTTTAATGAACATGTAATGTACTGTCACTCTCTGGATTAATACTTGTACTGGAGCAAAGCCATCCTCGAAAACACAGGCCATTATGACTACACTAACCTCCGTCAAATACCCTGGGATCACTGTCTATGTAGAACTCCCGTTTCGAGGATGGAGCAAAGCCTATCACATTTGTCCTTGAGCAAATCGGAACAAACTCTAGAATTGACATCACAAAATCGGAACAAACTCTAAGTGGACATCACAAATCGTATGAGGATACATGTCTGAATAATGCATTTGACCTCGGTACCAGTTCTCTGGAAGAAATTATACTTCATCAACGATGCCAAAGATATACACAATACATGCTATTGAGCTAAAGTGATTAATAATTTTGGTATATCTACTAGTTTTATTTGGGCATGTTTATTCCTGATAATGTGGTTTAGAGGATGAGAATTTGTATTGAGGGATTCCTATTGACAAGTGTTCGAAGAGGTCAAAGAAGGGGAGAAATGTTCGATTATATTGATTTCAAATTTGGACCTGGAAGCCTGTAAGAACACGATACATTCCCGTCTCCATGTAGATCTAGTAATGCACATTGGCCGTTGACGCCATTCCGTCGACCAAGCGACATCCTTAGATACGAGAAGTCTTGCAGTAGGGCCATTTACGATTGAATTGACATATACATATTAGTATCGGATTTAAACCGAATGAATATTAAAAACGAGGAATATTACAACAGATAAATGTTAAGTAAGTAGGCTATAGTATAACGGGCAACGAGTGCGAAATACTAATGAACAAAAACCAGTAAAATCCATATCACAGTATGACACAACACCGGATGTGCCTTGTCTATTTATTGACCTCTTTGATAAACAAAGGGACCACTTATTTCCAATCTATCTAGTTGCATAATTTGAGTTGGGTTACATTCCTATTTGACTAAAGACCGATCCGGGTCAAGCAAATAATATAGTACACGTTCTTCATTCGATATAGTATCCAGAATGTTGTATACCTAGGTGGTGTTCCATTGACAGTGTTGGACACATTCTGGACAGGGGGCTGCTCCTTTCTAACTGTTCTGTCCGATGCATGCACAGTCATTGTGCGGTGTTGATCCTTAGTAACTGCGCATGCGTCGGACAGACGGAACAACTAGAAAGTAACAGCCCCCTATTCTCTTGTAGTCTGTATCGTAGTGATTGGTGAAAAATCCCCGCTGCGTAAAACGAACTCTTTCACATCCTTTAGTTGGCCCTGACCGTGAAGCGCAGTCAACATCATCATGACCACCGTTATATGCATGTTACATCTATCTTCCTTGCATACGTAACCCAACCAAGGAATCGTCCGCCAGGAGCTATGTGTTGCATAATACGAACATGCCAGAACATGTTATGCCCTGTCGTACAATATGAATAGATGGGGAATCGTAGAAGATAATTACAGAATACCAGATTAATATTTAACGGGTACTAGTATTGGCCACTAAACTTAATAAGTGTTATCTTCCTCAGTTCAACAGTGGCAAAATTATAATACAGTAGACCTACATATATTTTAGCCTTCTCCACGTCTTAGTTGGTTAGTTGTTTGGGGGTTTAAAGCCACTTTCAAGATTTGTTCACTCTTGGCTTTCATCGGAATTGTATTCTTCCCTAGGGGTGATGAAAAAGAACATGTAGGCCTATATTTGTTCGTACCTTAAGGAGTTCGTACCTTGACTGAGAAGTTGTAAAGAAAGCATTGAGAGAAACTGGAAATTAATGTATGCAGCATAATCTCTCAATCCCAACGAATTCCGAATTGTGGAATGTTAAATTATATGTCTGGACTAGGAATCCACGGTGGAACTGAAGTCTCATCCTTTGCTGTATATTGAGGTCAATAATTCTGGGTGAATAATCTGATGTTTTCCCACGGGATATGCCTCCCATCCAGCGCAGTAAACGAGTTGGCTATACACTGAGTGTGAGGAAAATGAGCCCAATATTCCCACGGGATCTCGTATAAATACAGCCAGAAATGGGATTGTGCAGATATAGTCGCACGTATCTCTTGGGCTTCTTTAGACGTGGGATCTCGGTCAGTGTCTGTAGGAAACACGGAACCGTTGACAGAACCTTAAATTGACTGCACCCTCTGAAACAAAGGGTCATTGCTTGTATGCAATAATGGCGGATATTAAAGCAGCAATAGTGTCGTGCAAATAGGATGATTTTGTTTGTAGCTGGTTGTTTTGTAAAGGCAAACTGATGACTATCGTTCACTGGTGGTCATCATCATCATCATCATAATTAATGGTAGTGGTTGATACTGGTTATATATTTTATGGTATAATATAATAGCAGTATTATAAGTTATAACAAAATAATATACATTTATATAGCGAAAATATCTAGAATAAGCTATTATTAAATTTCCAGAATACGCTTTTATGAAATTTAGTGAGCAAAAACCAGCCATAAACTTCATAAACCTTTGGACTGGTCGAAGAACGTGAATAATAATAATAATAATAATAATAGGCCACTTATAATGCGCCAAATCCAAAAGGCATGCTCTAAGCGCCACATTATTATCCCCGGTCAATGGATCATTGTACACTCAGTGTTCCTTCTCGTGAAGGTCGGCAAGATCTACTCTTGTCTAGGGTGTTAATACATGCAGCATCCTTTGCGTTTTGTCAATGATACACTATACCCACTACTGACACCATACACATAGGTGGATCCCTCAGACACGGAAACCGTACCTCCTGGGTGGTAGATGTAAGGAAGCAATGGTCATGCGGTTCAGAGGATGAAAGACGACGAAGCCGTTCATCTTATTTCACCGGTTTTTTTTCCAATGAAGACACTTAGGCATCGCGGTATACGGCTGACTCTGTAGGTTCCGTAGCAGTATAAGGGACGTTAGCAATTCTATCAATTCAGACAATTGCTACCAGCTTTAACTACGTCATGCACATCAGTCGTATTCGATTCATGAAGACACTATGGACTTCTTTAGTGGTTTGTATTGTAGAATTCGGAGACCGCGAGTTTCTCTTGTAAACATTACCACAATGACCTGTATTCAAGTAATCTAAAGTCATCGGCATTGTACGTTACTAAAGAGTCGTGTAAAACTATCACCTTATATTGCTTTTAATGTTGTTGATAGTATAGTTTTCCAATTATAGAAATTATGAAGTAATAAAGTATTGAGATTGTAATACATCGGGTATTCTACATTTAAGTATCTGCAATGTAAATATATACAATGGATACTATTAGGCATAATGCTTGGCAATAGGGTGTCCTGTTTGATACAGTTCTATTATTTTATATAAATGCGCATATTTATAGTTGATATAATATACTGATACACATTTATTATATAGATAATCGAGATTAATTGTATATTTTACGGACGCTTCGTGGATTTACTGCAGATATGATGCTGTTTCGTAGTAAGATACGTAAAATATTACATTATAAGCTTAGAATAAAATAGCGGCATTCTCCTGCTAAAGATTATTCACTACATGATTTAATAATAGACATACACAAAAATACAATACATGAAGAAATAGACTTTGTTATTGTGTATTAATATTATATTATTTATAACTACACCAATGCTAAATATAAATAATTAACCTGCATTTTTTTGATAGTTGAAAACTGGCTTAACATTTCTACTGCTATTACTATTATATTTGTATTGCATTTAAAATGGATTGTTAATGAATAATTTCAAGTTATACTTACGACAAGTATGTGTGGCGTTCAAAGACATAAAGGTATAAGTGAATAGGAAGAATAGTCCAGTTATACTAAACCTTGTACGCGCCCCTGTTATCTATAGTCTGGATAAGTCAATGTTACAATACTATAGTTGTATATAGGACTAACTCCAGGTACAAAAACCTCGCCATCACCATTCGTACGTGCAACCACAGGCACTTGAATCAGGCCATTATTTAAAAAAATATGTATGTATTTTTTTTTTTAATATTATTTTTCTTAATGTATTTAAAATATATTCTGTCCAAAAAGAAAATCAACAAAAATCAACAAACATTTAAAAAAATAAAAATCGCCATCGACGGCAACCAAGCAAATGGTAGTTGTGTGTATTGCCTGAATACGATAGAGTTGTTTGTTTTAGAATACTATTTTAACAATAATCAATGATAATAGATCTACTTCTTCTTGGTAAGACGACGTACTACGTGCAGGGTATCGTTTCTCGAAGCTCTCTTAGTCGCTAAGGGACCATAGCACTCTCATAGCAATGTATTAGATTTCGGCAAAGAGAGTGCTATAGTAAAGAGAGCTTCAAGAAACGATACCCAGGATGTTAGCATTTGGCATGGATCTTCTTATTGGGTTGAGTTTACATAGCTTATTATTACCCATACCGTATCTTCTTTAGCCTATGTTTCACCGATGGATTTCGTAGATGGTTATATACTCAGACAGGAACTTACGCCGTTACATTTACGAGTGATCTGTGAGAAATAAATATGTCTATAGTGAACCCCGCCAAGCTGATTGGTTCACTTGGGTGATGAGCGAATAAATACATATTCATACTTGATAAATCCAAAGACAATCCTACGAGCTGATCGTACAGGGGCAACGTGATTCCAGATTCGAAATTATTTTTTATTTTATTTTTATTTTTTTGTGGGAAAAAAAGGCTAAAAATCATATTTATTTCATCAATCCAGGCGATGAGAACATCATTTTTACATATTCTTTTCGATTTTTGTTTTTACACTTTTTATACCGAACTGGGAACCAACTTCACATTCTAGTTCGTACAGGGGTGTATTATGTATACTAGTAAATATTTCATGTAAGAATTGCAAGCACATCCAACCAAGTTTGACATGCTTTTCTTTGCACCGTTCGACATTTTTCAGCCACCGGAAAAATCATTATAGCCACTTTCTAATCTAAACTCTATCATAGTGTACATCACGTTGATAATTGCGTCCAGTACGTATCCATATAACTCTCCCAATCTACGTCTACTCAAGCTGAAATAAATGCCACTCAGATCATACGACTCCCGGAAGTGTCGCAAGTCTACAAGTGTTATATGGGACACATATAGTGTCAGAGTATGTACTATACCGTACACAGAGAATGGAATTGTCCATGAAGCCAATGAAGATGTGGACGCAATAAGGTGCAATGGTCACACACACAGCTTCACGATATTCCAAAACAATTTCTGTCCAATGTCAAACTTTATATGCGCATAATCTATATACATATGCACTTCGATAAAATGGCATATTTAAAAAAATATATTTAATAGATAGTTTTGTATGTTAATAGATAGTGTTTGATGTTAGTATATATTTTTTAATAATATATTAAAATTGTATACGTAACTTTGCAATGAAAATATATTACTTTGTTTTATATGTACATGTGTATTATATTATTACTAGCAATTTACATGTGTTGTTTTTTAGTAGATTACAACCATCCACTCCTTTTTACAAATGTAACATGTACAGAAGCAGGTGTATTTCTTCGACAAGAGTCATATCGTAATGTATCCCATTGAATGGCATAGACATGTTCGTGGATTATTACAGTGTTTTTGTGGTCATCGAGCTACCAACATCATATCATAGAAAACATACAATGGCCAAGTCACTCAAGGTATATACGGACTTAACAGAACATTGATCAGCAGATGTATATAGCCAGTAGGTGATCCTTCCAGTAAAATGAGTTATAGACAAATACATGTAAAACAGTCTTGGCATCCCGAACTGAATATTTACTATCGTGGAAGTGTTAGATAAGTAAATCCCTTGGTTCTATATATCGCAGGTGGACTAAGATAAGCATGATTAATTCACGATATTCCGGTAATATTGTAATATCAATATCTGATGGTAACATAGTTTCAGACTATATTGTCATACTTAATCATATCACATTAAGCAAGTGCTTTAGTTCGAAACCTCAGACAGTACATCAAAACCTCCGATAGTCAAACCAGAAATTAAAGAGTTGTATATTTTTCTCACTGACAATATGATTCGTGCTAGTATATGTGTGTGTTATGTAAGTCTAGTCTACGATTTTTCAAAGACGTCAGTTGACGTCTTTTTGACTTTAGATTACATTGATGATGAAGTCTTCTTTGTTTAAAGTATTAGAAGTCTCAAACCATAAGCAGCTACTAAGCATTCTGACTGCTATTGCCCAATTTTAAGTCGGATGACGTTGGACGGGAAATACGGTTTACATTTGACAACCTTCGACTGTATTCTTCGTTAACGCTGCTAGCCGTGAGAACCGCCGCATATAGAACATTACGCTTTGAGGGATTACGCCATGTCCTCATTTAAAGCTCTTCCTATTATGACCTATACTGAATTATTATCTGATCTTGCTACTAATAGACTGGAAAACCTATATGTCAAGGGAAGAAATGCAAAGAGGAATTAAGCCATACGTATAATGCATATGTCAAATAGCCCTTATAGTCACACGATGTGTCAAGATTGGTTGAACGACATTATGAACACCATCGGGGAAAAGTAATGGTAATGTTTTTTGCAATACTGTATGTACATCAAATAGTCACACGTCACGGACCATTGTGTCGCAATACTGTTGCATTGAACGCAGTGGGCGTTATGCAAAAAGAAACAGATCTAACAATGTAACATATTCGTTTCATGAAGGAAAATTGTACAGGATAAATTACACGTCTTTGTATAACCGACGGGAGACCAATACGACTAACACCACACACCACGTGTCGTTTAATATAACGAGATGAACTGTATTAGTTTTATTTTATTATCAATTTTTATTTGTTTTTATATTAATCGGGTTTTAGATTCGTTTCAATATATTTTACCTTATATCACGGCTTGTCAAGTTTAGGGCAGGAGGAAGCACACATCAGCCGTAGCGCTGAATGTTGCAGTAAACCTGCAAGCACCGGCTGGTACTTACAGATCAAGGTTGATAACTGCATTGCCACGGCACCGACAGAGCATCATATCATAAGCGTCAGAAACGTCAGAAACGTCAGAAAGGTGCCTTCCGCGAACAATAGTCATGATGGCCTGCTTCCAGGATGGGATTTGAACATGGGGTAATTTGATTCCGAAGTCCAAACGGTCTACCATTGCGCTGCAACCCTCCCTTGATCCTGAAATGCTGTATGATGAATAGCGGATCGTTTGATGAAGTCTGTCTTCATTCCGGTTTCCTTGTATTATATCGACGCCTTGCAACTCTTTGCATAAAGTTGCACGTCAACGATGAACATTTTCTCAAATACGTATACATTCATAAATAATGATTGATTTTACAAATATACCTTCAAAGTATAACATATTGATGCAATGTTTATGTTTAAATATCGTATGATCTGTATTCATATGTACTAGTATTTGGAACTGTGTGTCGTGTACCTGTCAAAAGAACTGTGAAATAAAATAAAGAAATCATATAAAACAAATCTTAAATACCACACACAACTTCATATTGGAATCTTTGAAAATTAAATTATGTCAAATATCTTTAGCTTTGTGTGCTCCTTTCTATTGTTGCGCTTGTTTTATTCTCGACATACCACGCATACTTAGTATGATTTCGTTCGTCTACATTTGGAATATACTAGAAATATAAAAATAGCTGAAGGAGACATAATACACTCTCTTTATTTCTGTAGTTCTTGATGGAAATATATTCAGCTCTATCCGATCTATAGTGACACGAGTGTAGAGTGAATCTAGTATAAAAACGAACTTCAAAGTCAGAAGTAGATTGCTGCCACGGAAAATCCTTATTAGGATTTTGATGTCAATATTTAGAACATAATCACACCCGAAAATAAATCACCTCTTTTTATTTTATTTGGGTAGTTGTCATATTTATATTACCTAAAACTAGATTGAATTGTTATCTTTGGCACCAGATGTGACGTCATAACCCATTCTAGCCGCTAAATGTTTAACTCTAGATATTCGTATATCTTTTTTTCCTTACACGCCTGATACCAGCTGATCCTCAAATAGAACTCCGGATAAAGGGATCACGTCAATACATATATCAGGCTCACTACGGAAAAGATGGAATATCTAATTAAATGAAACCGTGCCGGAGGATATTCAATATCACGAAGTTGCAACAGTTATATGAATGAATAGAGGATCGTATGATGGATTGTATGAATTTAAAGACGGAAAAACTCATCGTTATCCAACAATTACACAGCATATAAACGATAATCGATTCCATGAGTTGTAGAAAGTTCTCTATCATATGAGAACTGCGATATTAGATGCACTAAATGGACAATTTCTATCTATCGGAAATGTCTCATAGTTCACGATGGGAAAGCTTCAACGATAATATGTTTACATTAAATGGTAAGATTGCGTTCTTTAACTTGTTGTGGTGGTCCCGCTAATTTAATTTTATCCAGGGAATTAACTGCAAGAAGATATGCTTAGCGTCAGAGAGAGAGATTCTTTATTTCCTCCAGATATGAAATCCGAAGATTTACAAAGATCATCAATTCATAAACATAGCAT
>JAVCKZ010050048.1:0-18072 GCA_034780755.1 Lepetodrilus elevatus
TCCACTTGATGAATTAGATCTATTTACCTACAGATAATATATGTTTCATATAGCTTATCATATTATTTGTCTACAAAGCTTTATACATTTTATATACATTATATCACCAAATATTAACTGGTGATATTTCCATACATGTTTTTTCCCGGGTCTTACCTTTAATGCGCAGCAATTAAATGCAACAATACGGCGGTCGCATTTTTCGCTTTAATATTCTGCTCGCATTAATTTCATGATTTACAATATATGATGGCTACCAATGGTACTGAGCATAGGCTTTTCAGAAGATATCAATACTGTCTCTAAGACTGATCTGACGTCAGCAGTCTAGGCAAAGACCTGTCCTGGGATTTGAATCCAAGTTGTCTGGATTGTCTCTACCGACTTAGCTAAAGGGTTAACCACTATGGCTGAAACATGATCCCAAGGTTGCAACTTATGCTCAACTTATGATTTCATGCTCAACTCTATACCCACTGTGAGGTAAAGCATTATATCATTTCTTCATTCATACTCAACTCAAATTTGTATTGGCATTTGTGAACAAAACTTGAGTTGAGTATGAAATTGTACTCAAAAATGTTTCAGAACCTCGAGGAACATTTGTCGCAAATGGGTGAAAGATTCCCGCAGCAACGTTAAACTCCATATATTCACTCACTCACTCACTCGAGGAATGTTTTATCAATACTCACGGCCACAAACATACTAACATTGACATGAAGTATAATAAAATCTGGGAACATTAAATCTGAAACAGATATTTTTGCAAGAGAATGCCAGATTTTCGTGAAACAGCTATGAAAGGCAATTGCTAAAAGTGCTGCCTAGTTACCAGCACTTGAGCTCCCTCGAGTCATCACGAAGCCGATCAATGAGAGAAAGCCCTGAAAGCAGTTGCGCGAAAAGATTAGAGAAAAGTTATGTATTTTCTAAGAGTCCCTTAAAATGTGAGAAGAGATGGAAGACCCTTGTGATGTAAGTCTCTGAAGGCGTTGGACTCGGGCAACTGTCACTCTCGACCCGTGCAATCTAAAAGTGCAGATATTTAATACTTTCTTGTCCTATGTGTTTATCTAAACAAGTTCTAATGTTACCAAGCTTGTATTATATCGTTGCATCTTTAAGCCAACCCTTTTGTAGGTCATATCAATGTGTGTGTAGTGTATCTGAGAGCGATTCCTGGTCGGTGATTGATGATGTTCCTGGCTGTAAAACCAAAGAGCTGCATAACCATCCTTATCGACTCCATTCAAGGCTAACTAATGCTTTAGCCTAATCAAGTTAATGTACGTTGTCCGCTGATGCGATCTGTACAGTGTTATTACAAGAACGCTACCAATGGACGGACAATGCTGGTTGCCATTAGCGATGGTACATTTGGAATCATTGGACACCTTTGCTTGCTTCTATGTGCAGGACTTGCATTGATGAACACCTTTCTAATACCTACAGACATGCATTTACACAAGAATTCAACCTTCAGCTATTGATGTCAAGAACTTTCTAATTTGACATTAATTGCAGTCTTTCATTGACATCTATTGGCTCTTGAGCACGGATATTAATTGAAGTGAAGAGAATTGTACATGTTGTTAGGCGGTACCGATTGATCTCGGTGGCTTGGTTATCCGGAATCTTGACGACGTTTAGTTGACAGTGATATATGATGTGTACACACATAGCCATATAGAAAGAATTCAGGAGACATAAATAAAGCCATATTGAAAGAATATAGGAGACATAAATAGAGCCATATTGAAATAATGTAGGAGACATGAACAGCCATATGTAGAAAGAATATAGGAGACATGAACAGATATATAAACAGAAAGAATTTGGGAAACAATAATAATAATAATTATAATAATAATAATAATGATAATGCATTTACCGGTATAGAGTGCCAATATAGAAAACATTTTAGGAGACATAAGTAGAGCCATATCGGAGACGGTTAAACATGATACATCTCCAGGAAGTCTCTCAATGGGAGAAACAGTTGTGTTTAGGCAATCTATGTCTTGCCTCTGACGTTGATTTGAAAGCCTAGACTTCCTACACGGCTGTAATGACTTCTCATTGTACTCGGCCACTCTGTCTGACCAGCCCAGGTGCTTCCTAATCTGGACAAAGTCAGCAGTAGCCAGCAGTAGCCAGCAGTACAGGTGTAGCCACTTACAATGCTTACAGAAGAACCTGATCCAGAGAGACAGTGTTTGGTGATTACGTATTTCAACTATAATTATTTGCCCACTGTTTGCTTACTTATGTGTACACCTCCTGAAGGCCTTGACACATGTAAAGCTCAACTAAAGTAGACTGGCTATTGACTGTTATTACCTTTCATTAACCTCTCCCTGCTGGATTAGGCACAGACATAGCTCTTTAGGACATATCTGCTTGCCTTCAGCATGGAGTGGGTTAATGTAGACATGGGCACTCTTGTACAAAACGGCCTAACTCGAAGGCAATCGTAACAATAACCTTGGCTATGGACTACGCCATTGCTGAATTTGGAGTTACGACTACCTTACACTTATTCTGTAAGTAAGTACTACAAGTATGAGGTCTCAAGATGGCTAGCATGTCATGGAGTGAACTCGGTCTCAGTGCCCTGGAGCAGAGAGTTTTGTGTTAAAGGGGGCAAGTAGTTCACTTCAATTTGAAAAGTCTCCAAAGGTGAAACAATGTCATTACTGGGTGGCTCGCTCTCCACACATGATTGGCGTTGTAGCGTGACAAGTAGCAGCTCGGTCTAAGATCTCCAAAATTCATCAACACTTTCTGTGCAATACGGATGTCATGATGGTGTAAAGTCGCTCGGTGCAAAAAGATGAGTCTTACAGGCTCATGGAAATGTCTTCACCCCGAGTCGTACGAGAAAGTTTTGAGAGCTGTAGTCTGCAGTCTGAAATTGGCTCTGGAAGTCTGATTTCAGTCCTGTCAGTCTGATATCCGCTTCTGAAGTCTGATCAGTCCATGTAGTCCAAATTGGCTGTCCGTGATGTTGGATCAGTCCCTGCATATCAGTCTGATATTGGCTCCTGAAGGCTGAGAGTTCTGTCCCTGCAGTCCAATATCAGCTCCCATAGTCTGATCGGTCCCTGCAGTCTGATATCAGTTCCCATAGGCTGATTGGTCCCAGGTCCCATAGTCTGATTGGTCTCTATAGTCCGATATCGGCTCCCATAGTCTGATTGGTCCCTATAGTCCGATATCGGCACCCATAGGCTGATTGGTCCCAGGTCCCATAGTCTGATTGGTCCCTATAGTCCGATATTGGCTCCCATAGTCTGGATGGTCCCTACAGTCTGATATCGGCTCTCATAACCTGATCAGTCCATGCAGTCTGATATCGGCTCTCATAACCTGATCAGTCCATGCAGTCCGATATCGGTTCTAGTAGTCTGATTGATCCCTGCAGTCCAATATCGCCTCCTGAAGTGACCTGCCCCTGTCCGGTCTCAGTGTTAGGTCAGTGGAGATTGCCAGCCTTACACTGCCCCTGGCTGTCACTTAACCATGACACTTTCATAGCCAATACATCTCCATGTACAGCCATATCTCATGAAATACCTTGACAGTTATTGGTTAATCATTAATTATTGATCAGAAACTCAGGAATAATTGAAATGCCGGACCACTGGAAAGAAATTGAGACTCGGTTGTTTTAGTGTTTTAAAATTTAATGCATGAAGGAATTTATTTGTTCTTCAACACGGTACTTTGTATTAAAAAACATTGAACTTGCAGAAAATACCGTATTAAAAAACAGTGAACTTGCTCATAAGAGGATTTATTAAACTGGTATTCCAGATCGATACACCCAAATTAAAAAAATATAATTACTTCCAAATGATGCTGCCTTTGGCAAGATATATATAAATTGGCTACTTCTGATGTAAAACATTGTATGATTGCTACATTGGATATTATCAGTCACGAAACTTGCAGGAAACTGTAGCATTACACCGGATCGAGTTTCTTCGCTGAGCAGACAAATTACAACATAACATTGCATGAGCTGTAATTGCTTCTGAAGTAAAACCAAAATTGCCTCAACTGATGGTCGTGGTAATGCAATGAAAGTGTGTCGCTCTGGATGTCTTTCTTACTGGTGAGATAGCGGTGATGGTAGATGTTTCGTGGTCAGTGGATCCGGCCTGCTGGCTGGACGATACACGACTGGCTATTTCATCAGTATCCTAACCAGACTGGAAACGGGAGACGTCTGCTAAAAATAACCTTTTATGTTTGCGATGAGGCAAAAACGCAAGGACAATTTCCCAAAAGTTAATGGGACCTAAGGTCTGGTGCAAATTGAGAGACGGATCATTGGTTATATCAGCATCATGATCGCTGGGGCATCCAGATTAGATTGGTGTGTATTGGACCACTTTGATTCAGATGGTTCTTGTGTTCAGGTGGTTCTTGTGTTCAGATGGTTCTCGTGTTCAGATGGTTCTCATGTTCAGATCTCGTGTTCAGATGGTTCTCGTGTTCAGATGGTTCTCGTGTTCAGATGGTTCCTGTGTTCAGATGGTTCTCATGTTCAGATGGTTCCTGTGTTCATGGTTCCTGTGTTCAGATGGTTCTCGTGTTCAGATTGTTCTCGTGTTCAGATGGTTCTCGTGTTCAAATTGTGTCTGAACGACAGTTCTTGTGTTAAAACTGCATACCATCACATGTTGAGGTATAGCAATAAAATATTGTCGTCCAAGGGTAGGTCGTTGCGTATGGGTAACATACTTCCAGTTTCTACATTAAGTACCTAAATTCAATCAAGCAATCAATCAATCCAAGAGTAGTATTTTCCCGATTTTCTTATTTCATATTTCAGAGTACTGGTAGTCAAATGAAATATTGAGTTTCAATTGTAGTAATTTTTGCAGAAGAAGTGTCATTTGTGGAAATGGATGTCAGAAGAAGCCAAGTAATGGTAGCTTTTAGTATTCTATTTCTGAGATGGGAATGGTATGTTATTATTTGCAATATTGAGAGCCATTACTAGGTATAAAAAATATGTAATTACTGTTATTCCATTTGGAATAGCAGAGATGGACGATAGAATTTAACAGTAGTTTTTATGAACATTGCATTTTGAATATTGAAATTAACTATTGTCTTCGGTGGTGTCATGTGCATGAATTCTATTTTTCAATTTAGAAAAGTTATTTAAAGGTTGTTGTTAATTTACCTTTGACAAAATATCCAAGTGCCATTGCCTTGCAGATTTTAATTACATTTTTCTTTTTAGTAATGTAGTTGACAGGAATTCTAAGAGGCTTTCACATGGAAATTTGTGTCTTTTTAATAATTGTATCCAATTAGGATAGTTAGTGCTTTATCTGTCATCAAATAACTGTTTGTGCCATATGTACACAGTTCTTCAAACATTCACAATCACTTTGATATTGTCTCACTTTACATCAATGTGGATATCCAGGTACTTATGATACAGCACTCATAGCCTTGATATGATCTTAAGAAGCTTGTTAGTTCTACAGAAGCTATTGTCAGTTCTAGCAGAAGCTATTGTCAGTTCTACAGAAGCTATTGTCAGTTCTAGCAGAACTGATGACCCTGTGCAATGCAGCATCATGTTTATAGTCTACCGGATGTTTATTATGGGCTGTTTCATCCACTCATTAATTACAGACTGAATAGTACACCATTAACCTACTTCTCCTTAGTTACCTAACGACTTCCAACCTAGCGTACTCCCCAGTTTACCGTGCCAGTGCATTATTATTTAACCTCTTAGCTTTCCTTGCTTTAGTCAATAACACAACAGAAAATTGGCTTTCATAAATTTCACTTAAACAAATACAGAAAATATGTATTTGTTTACCTTGTTTACATGTTAAAATCTATTTTGAATTTGTCATATTTTATATGGTTTGTTCTAACTTTTAAAAAAAACTAATGCATTGTGTATCTTGGGCCATTCAACTAAGTTATACATATCCTACTTGTGATATCCTATTCTACTCGTCATATCCCTCTAGTATAGTGATACTATCCTACCGGTTATTTTGAAAGATGCCGGCGCATTGAGAGATCAAGTTTGTCATGGTAAGCACATTCTATGAAAACAAATTCAGACAAGCCTGTGCAGATTGGATCAATCCTTGGCTACTCTGAAGCCATGTGCCTGTGATTTCCGCAGCCAGATTACTGCACTTGTCCAAACACGTGCCGCCACTTCCTGTATTGCCTGGCTGCTTCACGCTGTAGTATGGCCGCCGCAACCAGCTGTATTAGTGGTGGAAAGTGACCATGGAGACGGAAATACGTGTATGTCCGTTTTCGGACAATATTTCCTGCCTGCTGGTCATTGATCGGACTGTTTCCTGTCTGTCTGACTGTCTGATGATAGGACTGTTTCCTGTCTGTCTGACTGTCTGATGATAGGACTGTTTCCTGTCTGTCTGAATGTCTGATGATAGGACTGTTTCCTGTCTGTCTGACTGTCTGATGATCAGACTGTTTCCTGTCTGTCTGATGTTCAATGACTAGATAATGTTTCCTGTGTGATGACCATCTTCAGGACATGGTTTCCTGTTTCTCTGTCTTTTTAATGGGACATTTCTTGTCTGTTTGGCCTCCATTGATTATTTCTTGTCTGTATGTCTAATGTCCATTGGTAGGACCATGTTTCTTGTCTGTCTGTTTAATGTCCATTGGTAGGACCATGTTTCTTGTCTGTCTGTCTGTCTATTGTCCATTGATAGGACACTATTTCTTGTCTGTCTGTCTGTCTAATGTCCATTGATAGGACAATATTTCTTGTCTGTCTGTCTTGTCTGATGACCATTTTCAGGACATTGGGTCCTGTTAGTCTGTCTGACTTCCGATAGGATACTGTTTCCTGTGTCTGATGGACTGCATATAATCATGCCATAAATGGAGTTTTTTTACTTTCTGCTGTGGACCTAGGGGAATGGCTGTGTTGGAGATGAGTTCTTTCAGTTCCATGTATTGGTCACTCACCAGGTTTAACATTTGCATTTCAAAACCTGGGTTTTATGTAACAACAACATTGCTAGGTAAACCAAACCTCTAAATGCATGTTTTGAAACAAGGTTCACTGTTTGAGGGTTGGCTACTGTAGCTGGAAGTTTATGAGTGTTATCATTGTGTTACGTTTCAAATTGAAAATACACATAATATCTTTGTGTTTACATTTGGTTCATAAGTCGGTTAAATCATTTCTTGGTTTTTGTGGGATTTATTAAAGCTCAGTAAGAAGCTAATTCTGGGCTAGAGCTTCCCCTGGCGTGTTTTCTAATTGGCCGTCTTCACCTGGGGTTTTATAAATCCTTCTGTAGCCCAGGCGTGCTGTGTTCACCTACAAATTATAACCTTCCAGATGCTGGTAGGAATTGCCAAGTACATGCACAGCTAATCCTAACAGCATGAGCGCATGCTATCGTGCAGCAAACAGTTAACCCTCTCCCTGCTGGATTAGGCACAGACAAAGCTCTTTAGGGCATCTCCAGTTGCCTCCAGAATGGAGAGAGTTAACCAGAATACATTTTCTTATTGGTTCCCTTTATTGTACATGATGTGCTACTGACGTTGATGCAGTATATAGGATACCCAGCTAGGGTACTGTATAGGGTGTGTAGGGTGTGTGGGGTAGGTTTAGAACTTCCCACTTGCCCGATGGCCCAATCATTGGAACTTCTATCCCTGTGTGTGTGGGTTACCCAGTGTAGGTATCCAGTGTGTATAGGGTGTGTGGGGCACCCCGGGTGTGTGTGCTACCCACTACACTGATGCAGGTAGGGATAGGAACATACCCTCTCCTATTCTTTTAGATAGGGTGCTCCTGTATGACATATAGCGTCACTTAGGTTATCTTAGAGTGGCGCTCTTTCATACAGTAGGGCCCAGATCAGGCCCCGAGATTACGAAACTTTCTGAGCACAAAAACGTACTCAGACTATGACGTCACATGACGTTTTATGAACAAAATTCTGAGTTGAGTACGAAATCGTACTCAGAAAAGTTTCGTAGTCTCGGGGCCTGGTTGATATGGCAGAAGATCGAGTTATTCGGGTGATCAACGAAGGTTATCAAGTAATTTAGAGTTGAATTGAGGACTTCTGATTTGATGATGTCACTATTAATTATTGATGTGGATAATTTCCACAGGGAGGTGCCACCACTCGACCACTTTAGTTCACATCAGAGTAATTAGTGGAGATGTAAAACTTTCAATATGTTTACAGTATCTCGACATGAACGAACCGAGTAATCCCTTCATTGTCAATCATGATTAAAATATTCTGCATGTCTAATCTATGCATTCAATTGACATTCTCACTGCTGGAGTAATAATAAGACCAGTTACATCATGTCATTATGTAGGTCAACTCTGGTAGCCTCCAGAAGAAATAGGGTTAAACAGTGTTATACCCTGTATAAAATTTGTTACCAATTTTTTTATCATCATATCTTATCTGTATGTATTATTTTCATTTCATCAAATTCACTGTGCATTCCATTTTAAAAATGATATCATTGTTGATCGAACACTTCAAAATGCCCTAATAATAGACTTGTACTATTTTAAAGTATAACACGAGAAAACGGGTAAGTCTTTGTTCTACTTGTGAAGTTTTTTGGAATGTTTTCCATCTCTTTGTACAGTTAGAGAGTACAGTGAGTGTCATATTGTCTTTGTGGGATGTAGTCCACGTATCTGGGTCACACCGACATTGCCACCCATTGCTTGTTTATTCATTCGTTCCGATTTGTGCAGTTGTTTCATCATCAGTCTTGTCGTAGTGTTTGTCAATTTTTCATGTTTCAAATTTTTCATCACATGACATTATTCATCCACTCATGTTTCATATTTGCTTGCAGTTTGTTTACTGAAGTGATTTGAGTGCATGAGAGTTTGTGGTCATCCAGTGTTTATCATGTTTATACAGTGTTATAGCTCGGATATGAGTACTTTGCATAGTTGTATTGTCTAATTTTACTACATTGTAGTTGTTTTGCTAATCTTGTACTTCATAGTCATAGGTAGATGATATAGCTTATAATGTAATAGCAGTGACTAATATATTGGTTCATTTTCTAAATATTTCTTTTATTAAATTGATAATAAAATAATGTACATCTGGAAAGATTAATGCAAAGTAACGCAAATGTTTTTGAGCTGCTGCATTTAGATTTTTGATTATTAAATTTCATAATTTTATTATGAAACTTTTACTGTAAATCACAAAATTAATGCGTCACTAATTTAATGCGAGCTCTAGATTTTAGACATAAATGCAACACAAATAAAATGCCAACGGCCATGTCTCCATTCATGTTTGTTCACCAGTTTTACCTTTAATGTGCAGCTATTAAATGCGACAATACGGCGGTCGCACTTTTTGCATTAATATTCTGCTCGCGTTCATTTCATGATTTACAGTATTAAATTTCATAATTTTATTATGAAACTTGTTTATTAAATTTCATAATTTTATCATGAAACTTTTATTATAAGAACATTTATCATAAATTCCATCTGTTCTTGTAACATAGGACCAAGCACTTAGCACCACTTGTCCTATTGTGATATATAATAAGACATGCATGCATATTAGGTTCTACAAGCAAGCACAGCATTTCCATTATTCTGCAAAGTATTAACTGACGTGGAGCTTGCAAATAATATACTGTCTGCGACATTATCACGTACGGAATGCTATACAATGTATCAATAGTAGATAAGAAGCACTTATGGAATTACATATATTTGTCTTGGTATATTTGTACAAGAGAAAGCTATTATTATCAAAGGGCATAAGAAAAAAATCTCGGACATTCTATATGGAACAGGACCATCTTTACTAGTATCCTTTAAGTGTAGGCGTGATAAACATAATTGCTATCCAGGCTAATACAGACATTGTAAACGTATGGCTAGATACTTATCACTCCATTCATCGACTCTTGCTAGCAACTATTTGGGCTAATTGCCAGGTTTTATTGGCATTTATGTTTTCAACAAACCTGGAGCAAGTGAGAAGTATAGCTGTGCTTAGAGAGAAAACAGTATCTTGTTTTCTTTTTATCCATAGCTAATCTAGGCTTGGTAGATGTCGGTTGGAAGCTGGTAGAGCTAAGGTTAAGCAACATCTCGCAAAACCTGAAACATTCCGGCTTATCGGTTTGTGCCAGGCTTAGAGTTACTTACCTGAACTTGCCGGTAATTGCCGAATAATGCTATGCCATAAAAGAAATCGGAAAATATGTTTTGGCTTATCAGCTTGTATGGCTTAATGCCACGAATCCTGACAAGATGCTAAAACACTAGATGATAGACTTGTGCACATAATTACTAAATTAGCTTACAAGTAATATTATCACATCTTATCAGTTTATCAGAATTAATTTATTTACTGTATTAATAATTGAATGTATAAATATGTCTTTTTTTTTGTAGCCATGATAGAATATGTCCGTCTGAATATATCATGGACAAAACAGCTCATATGAAGAGATTAATATCATAACATTGAATTCCTTGAGATATTGGAAAACTGAGCCTTAGTCCCTCTATAAACATTGTTGGAAGTTTCTGATAAAGTAATGATTTCTCTGTGTACCAGTGATTTAGATAGGGTTCTGCAAAATTGATTGGTCATAGATTTTTACTCAGATGGTAAACGCTATGCTGGTGTTAGATGCAAATCCATTAGCTAATGTCGTACCCATCTGATGTTCTGCCCCCACGCTCCGATATATCTAAATTAATTGAAGTATGTTACATCAATCTTACACATACGGTAGTCACTTTACATTTTCCCATTCAAAATGAAAACACTAACTTTCCTGCAGATTTCATTGGAAGAATTAAAAAAAATTTAAATAGATTATTAATTTTAAAACAATTTTCTAATCAATTTAATAAGTAAGTTTTCTAATCAATTTCATAGGCAAGTTTTATGATATAGGTCACATGTTTTTGTTGTCTGCTGGTGTATGCTATCGAGGAATTGCATTCTCATGATTCGTCCCTATTCACATGATTGGTGTACTTTTGCATTCGGCAATGTGTTGTCTGTTTGGAGGTACATCAGGGTTGGAGTAAATGTCATCCTAGGACGTGATCTGTCTATGTTCTATTGTAATCATGATGCACCTAGACACATTTCGACATGCGTGGTAGGAGTGGTCAACAGGATATTACATTTCCAGCAACATCGCCACTATAAATATACACCACCGACCTCCAAAATATTTAGATACGCAATGTCATCATGCCCTAAAACGAGATGCGCGATATTTAAGACTTTCTTGGTTGTCGCTCTCGGTAGCATTCTATATCCAATGGGTAACATTCTATATCCAATGGGTAACATTCTATATCCAATTGTTAACATTCAATATCCAATTGCCTACGTAGAGTTATTTGAAGCCATATTGACAGATTGTCCTTGTCATTATATATAATCTGCATACGTGTAATGATGCATTCATGTCTGACTAATTACTGACACTGAAAAAAATTACCTTTATGTTTAACATTGCAAGTTTAGCGTTAACAACATTGCAAGTTTAGCATACCAACATTGCAAGTTTAGAATACCAGCACTGCAAGTTTAACACTGAGCTCCTGGCGGGCTTTTCACGAAAGGGTTGTACCGTAGTCAGGGTCTAAGTCAGGGCCTACGCACTGCTTTACTACATGAAATCATGTATGCCTCGATTTATGCCAGGACTACGGGTATGACCATTTTGTGAAATGTTGGCCTGCCGTCTGTTATAACGCTACGTGATACCTTGGCTTGTATTCATCGACTCAGCGTGAGTATGTGTACCAGCTGCTCAGGTATGCACCTGTTGCAGCTGTAGTGCGTGCGCAGCTGTATCGCACAGCATTGGATCTATTTGTCATGCATGAATCTAACCAATGTAATAGCATCTCCTCTTTTATTTTCAGCCTCCAGGAAATTTAATAGACATAGATACAGAGTTGGGAAAAGAGAAAGTAAGTATATTTCTTTTGCATGTTATAGTCTACCTGCTTGCCATTTCCTGCGTATTAACCATTAGGTTTTCCAAGTGCAATTTTGCAATTACCTCCCTTCTGCATTTATGGTATAGTTACCTCCCTTCTGTAATAAGGAATGATCTGCATTTATCGTCTAGTTGTATCTGTTGTTATTGCAGTAGTTGGACAGTACATATGAATCTAAAAATACTTTCATAAATTACATTGAAAATAATTATTATCTGTAATAAATTTCTATTTGAATGTGTATTCAAATTAAATTCGACAGCATACCATTTGTAATAATTCTAGTTCCTATGTGAAATGATTTAATGTAATGATTTCATGATTCATTACATTTGGTGTAATTTGCATGCGCTTTATGGAATTCCCATATCTGCATTTTGAACATGTTTGTTTTTGATTGACATGTGTTACCTGTTTTGACCGTTTTACATTAATATGCAGATCATCTGTGTTATTACATCACAGTACTCAGATCGCTGTGTAGTGCAGTACTCACAATGCTGCATAGTGCAGTACTCACAACACTGCGTAGCGCAGTACTCACAATGCTCCACAGTGCAGTACTCACAAAACTGTGTAGTGCAGTACTCACAATGCTATGTAGTGTAGTACTCACAACTCTGTGTAGTGCAGTACTCACAACACTGCATAGTGCAGTACTCACAACTCTGCATAGTGCAGTACTCACAACACTGCGTAGTGCAGTACTCACAACTGCATAGTGCAGTACTCACAACTATGCATAGTGCATTACTCACAACACTGGGTAGTGCAGTACTCACAACTCTGCATAGTGCAGTACTCACAACACTGCATAGTGCAGTACTCACAACACTGCATAGTGAAGTATTCACAACACTGCATAGTGCAGTACTCACAACGCTGTGTAGTCATGGTAGTGCCGTGTCGGAGGGATTGAGCAGTTAGGTGGGGGTCGACATTGAAAAGAGAACTGATGTGGTAACTGCTTGTTGATCAAAGCAACAGGAAATGCTATTAGCCTAGCCAGGCTGTTTATGGACTCTGCCAGAGAGATTGCTTAGAAAACATATTGCCAGAGTTTCTTCAAGAAGGATTCCATGCTTTGATATTGGCATCATTTCATAAATGTAATGAAAATCGAAATTGGGAAAAAAAATAAAAATTCTTTCAAAAGATCAAGATTATGATAAATATCTGAAAAAGTGAATGTTATTTAATAAATGTTTTTCATATGAATAATTCTCACTGAATGATATTGTCGCTCAAGTACTGTCTTAGTTTGTTTATATCTTTCGCATGCATAGACGTAGAAGAATGCTAGGTGTTTTAACTTTTACAAATTCATAATGGCTTTCATCTTCATTCATTATTCACTTCATCCCGTGTTCGAAGGTCACTGATTATATAATTTGTGGTGTTCTTTAATTAATATTTAAAGGAACTCAAACATATGTGCCAACTAGTGTGATTGTTATTGCTCATTTGGAATATAAAGCTATATTTTGTAGAATTCATGTAATTTCACACATATTTCCTTTTTGAACTAGGATCTGTTCCACAGAACAATCATAGCGCTACGAGAGGCCTAACTCCAATACGTTACCATGGGGCTCCATGGAGTTAAGACCTTAGATTTTAGAAGTTTGTTGAATGTTTTAAAGCACAACTGGACAAAAATCTACCATGAATACATTTAATTACTTTTATTTCTTTATCTTGTTTTTTATTTTATATTTTTGTATTTAATTTAATTTATTATTTTACATGATGTACATGTATATGTTATTGTCTTATATGGATGAAATATCTCTGTAAAGCAAAAACTCAATCTCTCATAATTTATTTAAATCAAATCACACGTGTTGTTTCATTAAAAAATAAAAATAAAAATATTTAAGCGTAAATCTCATCTGATCTTTCCGAGGAATTGTACATCAATTGGTGTTAAGTCAGGAGCAAACACATGCAGTACACATCTTAAGCCAGATTTCAAAGAGGATGGAACAGTTTACTTGCTCCAAGTATTGCTACGCCAGCTGTGCGACTCGCGCAAGTGGATGCAAGTCCATCCTAACGCTAACAGTAACAGCAGCAGAATGGCTGCCTATTACCAAATCCTGGGGTGCGTTCAAAGACACAATGGCTTGCAAGCAGCGTAACCAAACTAGCCACTGTCTCAAGAGTCCTATGAAGCATACATGGTACAAGAAACCAGTTTAGCTAAGCGGCTTACTCGGCCCTGTGCGGATTGAACGCACCCCTGGTTCCAGAGCAGGAAGCCTGTGAAGCATGTTTTACACATCTGCTTCCTGGTCCAGAGTTGGATCTGAGGGATCCAAGCTATTTTTACGTATCCCACCGAGGCAGGACATTTAACAAATGAGGCTGTATTCATGGCAGGGTGCAAAACAAATCAATTTTATTTCACGCTGTACTTGGGATTGTAAAGACACTAAAGTTAGTTGGTTGTATTGACTTCTGTCGAGGGAATTTACGTATTTTTCTTACGCTAGCAGCTGTTTTTATGTCAGGTACACACATATGACTAAATTACAATTCAGACCTTGCATATGATGTCACTCAATACGTCACATAGCATCGTGGGTGGCAAGACAATGGGATTTTCCGCCGTTGCTCATGTCATCAGATAATGGGATTTACCGGCGTTGCTCATGTCATCAGATTGTTTTCTGCCACCCAAACCGTTTTCTACGACCCAAATGATTTTTCCGTGCAAGGCCTCAATTATTGTGAAACTTGACTGCCTTGAGTCTTGTTGTACGTCCGAGTGCAACCTATATATAAGACTGGCGGTACTAAATACATGTGTGATATGATGCTTAGACTTTACAATGCGGTAGAGTTTCACAATAGTTGTATTTCAGTCATATGTATGTGAAACATGACCCCTGCCGATCCTGGGATTCGAAACCGAGTTATTGGATTGCGAGTCCATTGCGCTACTGACTGAGCCAAATGGGTGGTGGTAACCCCCGCTGGCCGAGACCAGTAGAAGCATGTTATATCACACCTGGCTACGTTTATATGCGTGTGTACTCTAGGCATACAATTTAAGTGAATCTGTTCTATAGATTCTTTGCTTTTATTAAAAAAAGTTAGTTTGTATTTAATTCCACATTCACGACAGTATTAGAAAAGTGTTATCTCTAATGGGGGTCATTGTCCATATTGAAATATCCAACTAGAAACTTTTCTAACCTCTCGAACTTATTGAGAACAAGCCAGGCTTTTGTTTTTGCTTTTTTATTGAATTTAAAATATATGGTACAGGAGTGTTTTTATGGTTGTACAGGATGGTATGAGTTGTGTCTGTACTTGTCTCTATATGTGTGTCTCTACGTGTCTATATGTGTCTCTATACGTGTCTCTATACGTGTCTCTATATGTGTCTCTATATGTGTCTCTATACGTGTCTCTATACGTGTCTCTATACGTCTCTCTATACGTCTCTATACGTCTCTATACGTGTCTCTATACGTGTCTCTGTGGTACCTCGTCTCTATAGTTACCAGTTTTTGAGTGGGTATTTAAGTTATAACCTGAATTTACCATAATTATTAAATGTTTTACCTGTCTGACAACAAACTAGTCGTACTATGATTTATGTCCAAGGCTGCCATTCTTCTAGAAAGACGTATTGAATTTGGATCAATAATCCCTCATATAAAACAACCACACAAAAAATAAGTAAAACATATTTTCTCAATTTCTGGAAGATAATTTCCTGTACTTTGGATACCTAGAATACTTTGGTATTATGATACCTAGAATGCTTTTGTATCAGGATACCTAGCATACTTTGGTATTAGAATACCTAGAATACTTTAGACTTTAGTATTAAGATACCTGTAATACTAAATAAAATTTCCCATTACTGTCATGTGTGACAGTCTCCCACTTCCATGACAATAACGTGCATGACATTCTCACACGATGCAGCTCTCGTTCCACTCCTCAACAAGCACCTGCCATTCCTCCGCTACTCGTGTCCAAATTGCACCCAACTTTCTAGTTTCTTTCAGTTTCACAAGTACACATTACTTCCTACTAAGATAGATAATGTCTCCGGATTGCAGCTTTTAAAATTCTGCTTAATATGCGCGTGTCACAGTGGCTGACAAATCCCAATTTGTAATTGTGGCGAGGTATTTCAAGGTGCACTAGGCTGTACAGAAGTGGCGGCGTTTACTTCCAGATTAGCGTTATTGGAAACAGCTGGAAATGTCAGCGGATATAAAAATATAATAGAATCAATATTAGTGCTTGTTTAAGCTTTATGAGTGTAGGCAGTGAACATCAGAGATTCGGCCTATAATTGTGTGAATTGTTGGTTGAATGTTTCAGATGAAGTGTGTTAAGATGGCTAATATGTTGGTTGAATCCATTAGGATAAATTGTGTTAAAGGCATAATATCACAGTTGATAGACCTGTATAATCGGACAAACAAATTTCTATCTGAGACTAATTACGCTTGATTTATCTACCCAAAAGTTGTTATTTACTGATGTACTTATCCCCCAGCACTCAATATTTATAAAACAAATAATATTTTATATTAAATATGGAAACGTTCTGCTATTTATCTTGTCTTAGATGCATCACTGTTCTACAGAAGGGTTGTGGTTGTGCGAACAAACAGAGTTATGTCCCTTTGCTTCATATTATAATGAGCCATTGGCCGTATTTGATTTAAACCCGACTCTAAGAGTCGCAGAGGGGTTGCATTGAAGATTTGTCAAACACACAGCGGCGCAAAGCCTTTTGGAAGTACAAACATGATTTTATGTATGTCAAGTGAATGTACTTTGCAGTTATAGCTAAGAACTAGTCTATTATGCCTTTAAGATGGCTAACATTTTGGTTGAATGCATTAGGATAAATTGTGTTATGATTTCAAACATGTTGGTTCAATCATATTGGTTGAATGTTTCGGGATGAAGTTCCTGAAGAAAGATTACATGTTGGTTGAATATATTAGGATGAAGTGCATGAAGAAAGATGGTTGAATCATGTTGGTTGAATGTTTTAGGATGAAGTGCCTGAAGAGAGTGGGTCAGGGAAGGACATCAGCGACGACGAAGATGACGAGGATGACCTTGAAAAGTCCTCTGGCTCTGGCAGCGGAGGTGATAAGACAGGTGATGAAGAACCAGGTACGATACACTTTGCATTCAACATTTTAAAGTCCTTGCACACCATAGGCGAATTTGGCAGCGATGACAAACTCGACGATTTACGTTCTGAGATAGAACCTTGTCATTTATATGCTTCCACACCAAAAGCAAAACAGTTTTTTGTCGCTACGACAAATTTCTATAGAATCAGTTCCTGTTTTGTTTTGTTTTTTTGCCAGCGTGTGCAAGGACCTTAACACTGAGACACTCAACTTGAGGCTCTGTTTTTGTTACACTGAGCCCCCAATTGGCCTTTTATATGACCCCATCTATAAAAAGATCATAGGTAAACTCGCAAGAGAGAAAAATGGCGGAATCACGTTGACATGTGACGTTATTCGATGATCATAGGCTTCATGACTCGCACGGTCAGATCACACTTTCCTGAAAGATGTTTATTTGTGGAAATGGTGGATTATGTCCATCGGAAGATATGATGATTCCAATTTCACGGTAGTGTTGATAATTTCATTTATTGTTCGTATACAATTTTTTAATATTCCGATACTGACAGTTCATAACAGTGATCAGCTGGTGATGTAAACACCTAATAAGAATTTATTTTGGAAACTTAAATAGTTCTTCTATTTAAAACACCTGTGAAAGTGGAGAAATCAAATTTATTTCAATGACGCGTGTTTTTCAGCCACGTCCGATACGGTTCACTGTCCGCTTCTTTCACGATAAGTAGTTATGTCAAAGCTAGTGCCAGCAAAGTTTTCAGACACTCTAATATATCTAAATTATGTGTTTACTGTATTATCGTTGATCAAATCCCGCCATGGGGGCCCGGCATCAATGTTCGCGAAAGTTACCTTTCTGACGCGATATTGATAGGATGCACTGACTGTAGAGTGGCA